>JAFVLL020011619.1:0-34777 GCA_021397915.2 Tor tambroides
AACAATCTTAAGAAAAAAGATAAGAATATTCTTAAGAAGAATGTTTGGGAATACAAAATATTCTTAACTTTTTTCTTAAGTTAAAAAATAAGAAGGAAATGGCAGTTAAGAAGAAATTTCTTCTTAAGAATGTTTCGTGAATCCGGCCCCTGGTCTTAACACAGACCTGAACAATTTTAGACCAATATCAAACCTCCCATTTGTTGCTAAAATACTTGAGAAGGTAGTTGCAGCACAACTGCAGTCTCATAGAGAAACATAATCTTTATGAGCAGTTTCAATCTGGTTTCCGTCCCTTAGCAATTCGTTAGAATAGATAAATCTGACCTCAGAAGATTACAGAGGGTAGTCCGGACTGCTGGGCGAATCATTGGTACCACCCTCCCCACTGTCCAAGAACTGAACTTATCCAGAGTGAGCAAAAGGGCTGGTAAAATCACTCTGGACCCCTCACATTCAGCACACTCACTCTTTGAACTGTTGCTGTCTGGGCGACGCTACAGAGCTCTGAGCACCAGAACGACCAGGCACAGAAACAGTTTCTTCCCTCAGGCAATCCATCTCATGAACACTTGACAATAAACATGAATCACACAACACTATCATACATTTATTTAACACACATACTTCATACATTTCAAATTTGCACCTAACATACCTGTACATACTAAATTGTCTATTTTGTATATTGTGTTTGTGCTATTTTGCACATTGTCTATTTTGTATATTTGTATATTATTATTTTTATTATCTGTGTCTTGTCGCTGTCATTCTGTCGCACTGTGGAGCTACTGTCACCAAAACAAATTCCTCGTATGTGTAAACACACCTGGCAATAAAGCTAATTCTGATTCTGATACGAATAGATCTCGCACTGTCACTATTTCCTGTGGTGTCCACCAAGGTTCTGTACTTGGTCCACTTTTATTTCTCATTTACGTGCTGCCACTGGGTCAGATCATCAGACGTCATGGTCTCAATTTTCAAAGTTAAGCTGATGATATTCAAATCTATTTAATGGTTCAACCCAACTCAGTTTGTCCACCCCTTTCTATTGTTTGCTGTCTTCAGCAAAACCTGGATGTCAGATAACTTTTTACAACTAAATGCAGATAAAACTGAAATTCTGCTGGTTTGCCCTAAATCACAGAGCTCCTCCCAGCATGGCATCTTCATAGATATCGATGGTGCCCAGATTAGGCCCTCAACAACTGTGCGAAATTTGGGAGTGTTGTTTGACTCTGCGTTATGCTTTGATTCACATATTGGTCAGATTGTTAAATCATGCTTTTACCAGTTGCGGAATATTGTTCGTATACGTCCCTCACTTAATTTTGGAGATGCTGAAACTATTATCCATGCTTTTATAACCTCCATATTGGATTACTGTAACTCCTTATATAGCGGCTTACCTGCCAAAGTTATTAATCGCCTCCAAATTGTACAAAACTCTGCTGCTCGAGCCCTTACATTTAATAAAACATCTGCACATATCACTCCCATCCTTCACCAACTTCACTGGCTTCCTGTGGCCAAACGTATTCAGTTCAAACTCTTAGTTTTAGTTTATAAGGCCTTTCACAGCCTCGCACCTCAATACCTAGCTGAGTTAGTGCAACCATACATTCCTGCACGGAATCTCAGATCTAGCAATGGTAACCTGCTTGTTGTGCCCAAGTATAATCTCTCTGCGGTGGGTGGTAGGGCTTTCTGTATTATAGGCCCTAAGCTATGGAATAAGGTCCTCCATAATATTCATGCTGCCTCCTCTCTCCAGACTTTTAAGTCTCAACTTAAAACTCATCTAGTCACTTCGTTCTCTAAATAACTCATTTACCTCTCTGCTTCTCAATTTCTCAACTTCTGTCTGTATGACATATGACCACCTTCTTGACATAACTGATGTTCATCATATGATTGCATGACCTCTTGTTGTTAATTAACTGTAGTTCTTTGTTGTCAACACCTGTTTGTCTGAATGTCTCCTCTGATTGTCTGGTGTATTTTGTTTGCCAATTGCTTGTATTATTTTGTTCTTGAAAGGCGCTATAAAAATAAAACATTATTATTATTATTAAGTTGACTGACAATGAAATACATAAATATTGTAAAAATTACCTAACCTGCATATGTAGTGCAATTTTCGCAATTATATCAGTTATATAAAATGTACAGTACACACACACACACACACACACACATATATACATGCATATATATATATATGCACTGAAGCATTAATGTAAAAAAATACAAAAATATATTTTATACAAAATTATTTATAGAAATAAAATGTTAATATTTTTTAACAAAAACTGATTTGTTGTTCCATAAACCACTTATAAAGCTGACAAAATAAAATATTACGAAGTTTATCACAAAATTTAAACACGTTTTAGTATCACAAGTTTCCCATAAGTCATTGTGCGACCCTGTTATAATCACACTCATATTCTTCTTTTGTACTTTGTTTCGAGCTGCACAGTTTCCACGATGTTCTGGTGGCAAAATAATAACTGAAGCAGTCGAGTGCGCAGTTCATGCTGGAGACGCACATAGCGCCGTGAACGAAATTATGCGCGAAAAACTGCGCGCTGCACGAGTGCTTATAAGCCTGCGTGACGTACTTGAAGAAAAAGCCGAAGTGGATGGGAAAGAAACATACGACAAAAACAATCAGATTAGCCGCGATGATAAACATACACTGAATCTTCTCAGAACGAGATCCGATTTCCAACTGTTTCCTTAATTTGAAAATGACTCGAACGGAGCAGAAGAGCATGATGAGGAACGGCACGAGGAACCCAATGATGTTAAGAACCAAAATGAAGGCCAAAGGTAATTCCTTTTCTTTGTTTTTCTGAAAGCACTTAATCGTTGTATTTTTCTCCGGTTCGTCCACGTGATGGAACGCGGCGCTGAACGAGCACGTGACCAGCCAAATGAGCGCGCAAACCACCAGCGCGTTTCTGCAACACAAAATTTCCCGCGCTTTTAACGGATACTTGATGGCCACGTAGCGCACGACGCTTATAGCGGTGACCGTGAAGATGCTCACGTACATGTTGACGTAATAAACCGACACGAGGACGTAACACAGCTCTTTGTTGGTTTGGTCCCAGAGTTGCGAACTTTCCCAGATGTAGGACGCGATGCGTACGGGAAGAAGCACGAGCACGACGCAGTCGGCGATCGCCATGTTGGTGATGTAGATGTTCATGTAGGTCCACTTGGTTCTGGGACGGCGGCAGAACGTCACTAAGACGTAAATGTTTCCCGGGAGGCCGAGGATGAAGGTGGGAATCAGTGCGGCCAGCTGGAAGTTCTGGACGCCTGCGGTGATGTTCAGCGTGCAGTTAGACATCTTCAACCTGACAGAAATTAAAGTGAAAAATGGATGGAATGATGTACAGGTCAAACCTAGATGATTTAATGACGTTTCATTTTTAATATATTGTAGGGTTTTGGAACGTTGCAAAGTAGCCTATGTCTCTGAAATGTGTTATATATCCACACAAATTCTAGACAATAAAAAGTTTTCTTTAAAGATGGTATATGTGAATGTATTGTCATGGATTGAAATGTATGGAGGGCAAAATGTATTTTTAAATGCGTTTAAAAAATACATTTATAATTTTAAAATGTGTTTTCAAAAATGCACAAGAAAAAACAAACAAAAGGTAGAAAATATATTCACATATGATTTAGTGTTCATGCTGCTTTAGCCGATTGTTTTGTTTTTTGTTTATTTGTTTGTTTGTTTTTTTGGTTTACTAAACCATTAATGTGGCTGATGCAGCAGTAAAAATGAGTCAAATTTTCTCAAAATAAGTAAATAAAAACAGCAACAACAACAATAATAATAATATCAATAGCGAACAAAAAAAATCTAATTCAACTTTAAAATTTAAGGCCACAATAGAACCTATGTTTAATCAAATTTGGTGTCTTTTCAACTTTTTTATTTATTTATTTTTTTAATTTTGTCTTGCTGAATCTAATGTAACTTAAAACATAGAGACAAGTTAAATGAGAAATGAAAATAAATAAGTGTCAGGGTTTTGGACATGTTTTTCCTTGTTTTACCCCTGTCTTTGTTCCTGGTTTTCCTTATATGGTCTTTTTCCTGTTCTTGTTTAGTTTGATTGCTTTATGATTCCTCCTTTAATATGATGCCCCTTCTCATTTTGTTTTTCCATTTTTGAAAGGTTTTTGTTGTCCTGTTTTTTTCCCCGCGGCATGGAAGACGCCGCTCCGCAGTCAAGCCCACCAGCCGCCGCAATGTCAAGCCCTCCGGCTGCTGCTCACTCAAGTCTGCCGGCCGTTCACGAGTCAAGTCAAGTCAAAGTTAATCTTCATGAATCAAGTCAAATCACAGCTGATCGTCAGGAGTTAAAGGCGTCATATGACGTTGCTAAAAAGAACATTATTTGGTATATTTGGTGTAATGCAGTGTGTTTATGCGGTTTGAGGTTCAAAAAACGCGCTATTTTCCACATACTGTACATTATTGTTGCTCCTCTAAGCCCCGCCTTTCTGAAACGCTTCGATTTTGTGCTCTGATTGGCCAGCTATCCAGTGCGTTGTGATTGGCCGAATACCTCAAGCGTGTGACGGAAATGTTATGCCCCTCACCGTATTGTGATGGCGTTTAACGGCGCGACCACACAAAAACAATAAAACCCATTACAAACGAGGCATTTGTTGCATCCAGTGGGGACATAATTACTGATTATAATGACTTATACTGTCTTTTTACGCGTCGCGTTGCATCGCGCCTCGTAAACATTACCATGTCTGCATTTGCGATCGGAGAAACGACAAACAAGCAGCACTACTCTACACTGCTCAAAGCTCGTGTTTGAATCGTCAGTGTCAGAAATGTACTTACAGGCTGCTAGTCAGAAGCGCCAGACTGTCCTTTCAAAGTTGGAATTGCTCCTCTTTATAGAAACAGCCTTTGTGCGAGCCAACATTGTAGCTTCCAAGTTCAGGAAATAGTCCTCTGTAAAATGTGCTGCACACACTCGAATATGTGCATTGTACTGTTCTGGAACAGTGTTGTAAATACAACTTAACCACTGATTTCTAGTTGTGTCCTCTTTTGGAAGCCCAAAGAAAGTAGTTTCACTTTCACAACGAAACACAGTGTCTCCACGACATGGCGCAGGCGGCAGCAACAACACTACAGCGAGAATAATAGTACCGCCTTCTTTCATTGCGTATACATTTGGGCGGTGTTATGAAAATCTCCCCACACCGTGACGTAGAGATGTGGTGGCGTGTTTGAACGAGCTGTTTTAGGGGGGCATGGCAGAGTCTTAACTTTTATAAAGAATATCTCTTTGGGTTTGAGACTTTAGTCTTTGCAACTTCAGGGATCTTATCTATGCACAAACAGCTTGTAACACTCCAAAGAGAAAGGAAAATTTGAAATCGCATCCTATGACCCCTTTAAGTCAAGTTACAGTTGATCTTCATAAATCAAGTCAAGTTGCAGTTGCTCGTCCAGAGTCACGTCACGTCTCAGCTGTTCGTGCAGAGTCACGTCACGTCTCAGCTGATCGCCCAGAGTCTCGTTACGTGTCCGAGTTCGCTCCAGTGTCGGCTCCAGCCCCAGAGTTCGCTCCAGTGTTGGCTCCAACCCCAGAGTTCGCTCCAGTGTTGGCTCCAGCCCCTGACCAGAGTCCAGTGCAAGCTCCACCCCCAAACCAGCGTCAAGTAAGAGCTGCAGTTCCCCAGTTTAGCCCACGGAGGGCTCCTGTTCCCCAGTTTAGCCCACGGAGGGCTCCTGTTCCCGAGTTTAGCCCACGGAGGGCTCCTGTTCCCGAGTTTAGCCCACGGAGGGGTCCTGATCCCCAGTTGAGCCCAGAGAGCGCTCCAGTCCCCGAATCCAGCCCAGGGAGGGCTCCTGCTCCTATGCCTGGCCCATGGAGGTCCTCTAGAGCCGGGATTTTCCACAAGTATTTTTTTGGGGGGGGGGGCTATATGGCTCCGGCCGGAGGGCCGGGCCGTTAGCCAAGGCCACGGAGGCCGATCCGCCATGGCTCCCGAGACTGCCTGTCCTGCCATGGCTTCCCGAGCTCCCCGCTCCGCCATGGCTCCTTGGACTGCCTGTCCCACGACCATGACCTCACTGATCCGCCCTGGAGGCCTCCCATGTCTTCATCAGGTACCAGCCTCCAGGGCGCCCACCCCCCCCTCCCCAATATCAGGTAATGTCAGGGTTTTGGACTTGTTTTTCCTTGTTTTACACCTGTCTTTGTTCCTGGTTTTACTTATATGGTCTTTTTCCTGTTCTTGTTTACTTTGATTGCTTTATGATTCCTCTTTTGGTTAATATGATTCATGGCACCTGTGTTTGTTAATTATCCTGTGTATATTAGTTCCTGTCTGTGCCTTGGTTCTCGGTCGGGTCGACATGTTTACTACTGGTTGTTTCCGTGAGTTTGCTAAGTTCTATATTGGATTATCCCCTGTGTTTAGTTATAAAAGTCTGTTTATACATACTTCGTGCCTCCTGTGTGCTTTCAACGAGATACACCGTGACAATAAGCAGCCTATTTGCTTGTGAAACTGCACTCCAATAATTGTTGTTTTATTGAGATCTTTGAAAAGTCATTGTTTATGGTGTACAATGAAAATTAATGAATGAATTAAAAATAAATGAGGCACTGGCAAAAAAACATACTACTATAATCATATACTATAATGAAACTACACAAAAACATTGATATTTAAAAAAATATATTAGCAATAAAATTATATATTTTTTGCATTGTTGACTCAATGCAGTTCCTGTTATAAACTTCACTGTTTGATTTTAAAGACATTTTTGTTTAATATATAAATATATTTTGTTTAATAATTGTATAATGGAAAGCTGTGCTATAGAATGAAAACTATTTAAGCAGTGTTGTATCTTTTCTTAAGATGCAATAATGACGACTGACGACTTTGAGTTAAAATAAAACTCTTGCAAAGCATTATGGGAACTGTATTTTTGATATGAATGTGTTAGCAATATTAACTTATATTTGTAAGATAGGACTATATATATGTATATATATAGAGAGAGAGAGAGAGATATTACACATTGATGTCAGTGCGCTATCAAACAACCTGCATTATTTAATCTTTGCTCCTGTATTTTTTCTCTACGAGATAAAAACTGCTGCTCATAGTTTGTTTCCACAGAGTTTCAAATTACATCAACTGGTTTTACAACTTTTTTTTTTTTTAAATTATTTATCATAGATCTTTTTGTAATCTGTATTCTATATTATAGTCTGCTTTATAAATACATTTATTGAAATGATTCAAATGACAGATGTACGTGCGAGAGCTAAAATTCAATACGAAGATAATACTTACCTTTTTATTACAGTGGAAAAATGTAGTATATAAAACATGGACATTGTGAAGTGAAGAAAAGTCAAACCAACACACACACACACACACAATCAACATAAAGAAACATATGAGAGTGAAATCAATATTAATAAGAAACAACTCGAGAAACTTAAAGTCTGTCAAATCAAAAACTCTTACCTTTTCACATGCCCAACTAGAGAAAAGAACCGAGATCTTCATCTACCGGTGGAATAAGTCTTGACGTGCGCTTTTGTTTTTGAAGGACACAATAATGTTTATCTGTTATAAGTTCTTACTTTATATATAAATGCAATGCATTAAATACAAATAGGCTATATTTAATGCATCGAGACGGAGCTAGATCGCATACTTTCTTTCATGGATCGGTAGAGCAGATAAATTCTCTCGGTGTTTCGGTTTTATTGCCACCTTTGGTATCATTTAACAAACCTGTTTGTTCGAACAGTTCGTTCAAATGAACCGATTCGTTTGAGCGCAAAATAGGCCAACGCGGCTTTTTACGTACGTGTTCTTTTTTGTGCTTAAATACTGCAGTTTTCATCGAATCAGTTCAGTTCTGTTGATTTAGTGGAAACAAAAGCGTTTATGTTTCCTGCTGACAGTTTGTCTGTTTGATAAATTTTCCTACCTGCTTCCATGTGTGTCACCAACAAACAGTCGAGTGAATCGCTTTCGGAATATCTTACTTCAAGACCATAGATCCAGTAACAATTATAGAATTAATTAGGATTATGAAATCCTGTTCATTTCAACGAGTCGGGCGGTTCATTTAAATGATTCACTTTGATTCACTTTAGATTCCTCAACTCAAAATGATCCGCGAATTCCCGCAAGGCGAATGAAAATGAAGCATTTCCATTGAATGTTTTAGTGGAAATTTATCTGTATCAATTTGATGCTGATCTTTTTTTTTTTTTTTTTTTTTGTCAGATAAAACTTATGATTCCATGCCAAACACAAGTGCTAATTTTTTCCATCAAATCAATAAACAATCGTTTGCGGATCAAATTAGCGTTGTTTAAATGATTCATTTTATTGGAAGCACCACTCAAAAATGTTCCACAAAGTGCCTGATGCATAGTTAAACAATATGTTAGTAAAATACGACTCATCAATATTTTTTTCCAATGTTTTTGAGTTATATAAAGTAACTCAAAAACTCATGCATTCCAGCAGTGTGCTCCAGTTAAATTCAAGGTTCACTTCAATACCAGTTGTAAAACATAGCTTTGTTTTGGGAAACGGTAGTTAGTCATTAGCAGGACCAGCCACCATGTCCAAAAACAAATCCTACAAGGAGATCACAAGAGGGCCATTGAGTTCAAGACCTCAGAGTAGAAATATAAGCATTTATTACTTATTGTACAGATTAATATACATTCATAGTTAGCATCCTGGTTTTTAATAATGCAAAAGCCTTGTTTAATACTGCAACCGTTATTTATGAGTACAGAGTGTGTACAACATTCACAAAGGAACCACATAATAAAACAAAACCCAGTCAAAACAATTACGTAGGTGTACTAACTGGATCCGAAACCGTGTTATAATCACATTCACCTTCTGTACTGTTAGTCTCATTCATGCAGCACATATTCCAGGACGTTTTCGTTGCGAAAAAATAGCTAAAGCAGTCCAAACCGCAGTTCATATTGGAAATGCAAAGAGCAATGTGGAGGAAGTTGTGCGCGGCCAGTTTATAGTCGCAGCTTTCGTTATCTTCTGCGTTTGCATACTTGTTTTGCACAATGTGTTTAACAAGGTAACCCAAGTGGACGGGGAGAAAGCATACGACGAAAACAACTAAATTGGCCATGATGATGAACATGCATTGGATCTTCTCAGAACGCGATCCGATGTCCAGCTGTTTCCTTAAAGTGCAAACGACTCTAACGGAGCAGAACAGCATGATGAGGAATGGCACGAGGAATCCGACGATGACCAACAACAAAACGAAATGCAACGACAATGCCCCCTTGACCCTCTGGAAGCACATGGTCTTGTCGTTATTGGAGTCCGTAACGAAGTAAACCGGGCTGATGGAGCAAATGGTGAACCATATGAGTGCGCAAACCACCACAGCGTTCCTGCAAGAGAAGATATCCCTGGCCTTCATGGGATACTTGATGGCCACATACCGCACCACACTTATGGCCGTGATGTTGAAGATACTCACGTACATGTTGACGTAATAAACCGACAAAACAACATTACACAGCGCCTTTAAATGCTCTTCCAACGGCCTGCTGTAGTAATGGATCTTAACGGGCAGGAACATCAGCAGAGCGCAGTCGGCGATGGCCATGTTGGCGATGTAGACATTCATGTAGGTCCATTTTGCTCTGGGAAGACGGCAGAACATCACCAAGACGCAAATGTTCCCCAGGACCCCGAAAATGAAGGTGGGAATGGAAGTGACTTTTTGTAGGTCCTCGACTGCGGTAGTGATTTTGAGGGTGCAGTTTGACATCTTCAACCTGTGGGAAATGAAAATGGATGGTTTGAAAACCAAAATCAATGAGCAAAATCAAAGAATTAAGGTTCTTGACTGGCACTGAATTTCTTGCAATTCGCAATTGAGAGAAATAAAGTCAGAGTTGCGATATATAAACTTGCAATTGTGAGAAAAAAAGTCAAATCGAGAGAAATAAAGTCAGAATAGTGAGATATAAACTTGCAATTCTGACTATTTTCCACACAAATGCGAGCTAATATCTTGCAATTATGACTTTTTTCCTCACAAATGCAAGTTCAGCTTGCAATTGACTTTTTCGCAATTGCAAGTTTTAATCTCAGAATTCTGACTTTTGTCTCACAATTGCGAGTTTATATCAATTATGATTTTCTCGCAATTCTGACTTTTTCCTCATAATTGTGAGTTTCTATCTAGCAATTCTGACTTTTTCTCACAATTGCATGTTTATATCTCACAATTCTGATTTTCTTGCAATTCTGATCTCGCAATTCTCACTTTTTTCTCACAATAGCAAGTTTATATCTCACAATTCTGACTTTTTTTTCTCACAATTGCAAGTTTATAGCTAGCAATTCTGACTTTTTTCTCACAGTTGCGAGTTTATATATTGAAATTGACTTTTCTCACAATAGCAAGTTTATATCTCGCAATTCTGACTTTCTCACATTTGCACGTGTATATCTTGCAATTCTTTCTCACAATTATGAGTTTATATCGTGCAATTCTGACTTTCTCGCAATTCTAAATTTTTTCTCACAATTGGGAGTTTATATATTGCAAGAGGAAGACTAGAGCTACTTCAGGACTAAATTGAGGCTTAAATTAAACCTACCAGGAGGCAGGTTTAACTTCAGATTAATGTGTGTTTCCAGTCTTTATATATCAAAATTATTGGTATCTCTGGTAGATTTGAACAAAGAAGCCAGTGAAAATAAATATGCACTGTTAATCATTTTGATCTTTTATTCAAAAATTAAAAAAATATCAAATATCTTAAAATACCTTTCATTGAAGTAAATTGGAAGGGAAAATCTCATTATGAAAAAATGTTTTTCTCTAATACACATTGGCCACAATTAATGGCACCCTTTTATTCAATACTTTTTGCAAACTCCCTTCGCCAGTTTAACAGCGATGAGTCTGTCCTACAATGCCTGATGGGTTTGGATAAAATAGAGAGAGTTCAGAGACCATTTCTTCATCCAGAATCACTCCAGACCCTTCAGATTCCCAGCTCCATGCTGATATTTTATCTTCTTCAGTCTAGGGTTCAGGTCAGGGAACTGGGAACCATGGCAGAACCTTCATTTTTTTGCTCAGTGAGCCATTTTTGTGTTGACTGTTCTGTTGGAAGATCCAACCACTGCCACATTATAAGGCTTTTTGACCCCAAGACTCAAACTATTTTCTGCAATTATCCAGCTGTGATCCTTGGAGAGTCTTTGACCATTCAAATTATCTTCCTCATGTTCCATTAAGACAATATAGACACAAACAATATACTGTAGGCAGATTTGTAACATGTCCTGTTGATTGGAACTACTTAATTATTGTCCTAATGTTGGAAATTGAAATGTTTGTTGCTTTAGCTCTTTTCTTGAATTTTTTTTTTATTTTTTGGACTTTCTATTTTGTGCTATTTTCTTGATTTCGTATTTTGTGAAGCTCAACTAGCCGTCATTGCACATGTTCCTATCGTCACCCTGGTGTGCTAAAAAAAAAATTAATTATGAATGGAAATATAGATCTTCAGAAATTTCACACATAATTTCTAGGATTATAAATAATTGTGGCCAATGTGTATTAGAGAAAAAAATATTTTCATAATGAGATTTTGTTGAAAAGTTAAATTTTTGTGATTTATTTACTTACCGGTATTTATTTTATTTACTTTTTTTTGGAAAAGGATAAAGGATAAATCAAATCAAAAGGATGAACAATAAAGATTTTTTTTCACAACCACGTTTCTGACCATAATTCTCTCTCTATAAAATATCTTCTTTATGTTTAACATAATAAATAATAATAATAAAAATGTTGCAAATCTGACAACAACTGCTAACTGCAAGAATTTATGCAAGAATTCATTACAAAGAGATTTCTAGGCATTCCTTCTCAGTTCCATATGATTTTAAGCTTTTCTTGGGGCAACTTCTTTTGTGCTAATTCAGGTTAGCACAGTTGGTTATAAATTAATCTAGTTTATTTTAGCTCAGTACTCCATAGTCCTGGGGTGTATTCCAGAAAGCAGGGTTAACTTACCATCTGCTAAACCCTGAACTCTCCGCTGATTAACCCAAACCTTGCTTACTTAAAGTATGTTGGTTCCAGAAAAGCGTCTGGGCGTAAGTTCATTCAACTCAGAGTAAGTTCCTGGTTAACACGCAAGAAATTCTCAACAGAGCGACGAATTGACAAGTCACTATGGAAACCGATGCTAAGAAAAAGCGCACCATACTACTTCTTTCTTCTTCTGTTCAAATTCCATTTGCATACTTGGTTTATATCGCCACCTAACTGGTGGTTGTGCAATCATTTTCCGTTAATCTTTAATCCTTGAGAATAAGAATTATATTGTTTGTTTGATGCTAATTATAGAATTCATATAAGATATGTATTTTTATTATTGAAATACATTATAGAAAATACAGATCCATAATGTGTGAGGTGATAATGTAAAATCAGTAGGTCTGAAATAACCCTGAAACATAACCTACTCCGGAAGAGGTTATGTTCAGAGAATAAGTTGCTATGGTTACGTACCCTGAAAGTTACCTCCGTTTTTGGAACCGAAAGTTTATCCGCTTAAACATACCCGGGTATGTCACATAACCTGCTTTCTGGAATACACCCCAGGAGTTACTAATCTGTACTTAATCTGTGTTTCAGAAAGTCCATTTTAAAACCTTGATGAACTATTCTAGATTAAGTCTACTCTTGGGGCAGTCGTGGCCTAATGGTTAGGGAGTCAAACTCGTAACCCAGAGGTCGTGGGTTTGAGTTTCTGTACCAGCAGGGATTGTAGGTGGGGGGAGTGAATAACCAGCGCTCTCTTCCACCCTCAATACCACGACTGAGGTGAGACCCTTGAGCAAGGCACCAAACCCCCAACTGCTCCCCGGGCGCCGCAGCAATATAGGTGCTCCGGGTGTGTGTTCATACACAAACTCCAAGTATGGGTCACCATACTTGGCCATGACATTCCTTTCCTTTTCCTCTTGGCTTAAAATCTTTAAAATCCTGTCCGGGAAACCGCACCTATATCCCGCAATTCTGACTTTATTTCTCAGAATTGCATGTTTTATATCATGCAATTCTGAGAATTTTTTTTTTTTTAGAATTGCATAATGTAAACTAGCAATTGCAAGAAAAAAGTCAGGATTATGAGATAGTTCACTAAAAAGTAAAAAAAAATGGCATTAATGGCAAAACACCCTTTATTTGTAAGATTGCGTTCCAAAGTCTTTGAAAGTCATGCAACTGTTTGTATGATGCTTTTGCCTCATTTGTTGGAAGAGTAAACCAGAACATACAGTTAAGTATCTCTTGAGGTTTTGAATTACATAAGGGCAGACAAATGATGTCAATGTTAATTTTTTTTAATGAACTATCCTTTCAGCCTTCTAAGAAACGTCTTATTTAAACAGTCAAACCCACATACAACATAAGCAAAGATAAGCAATATGGATCTCCAACAGTAGACAAAACTCTCTTACCTTTTCACAAGCACTAGAACTGTTTGTTCCTGACAAAATCTGGAGAAAACTGATGGTCTCAAGTACAATGCTGTTAACTTTAAAGCTTTAGTATATTGGCCAAGTACTAAATAACCGGTCATGTACCAATTTGCATTATGTTTTCCAGACCCACTGAAGAGAGAAATACGCCACGTTTGTGCAAATATCTCTAAATATGCCGATTAGATCACATAAACACGCTTTTCTGTCACGATGGGAATGACCTGTCTTGCTATGCTGTCCGTGTGAACGCGCCTACATCAACACCAAAAAAATGCAGTGGGCTTACGTGTTCTTGATTTCCTCCAGGTTTTTTTTCCATTTGTGTGCATCTCCTGAGATGCATAAAAAATTTGCAAGATTAACATGCAAACCAGTTTTGCACGTATTAAGACGTACGGTTTTGACGGGCTCATAAAACTATGTTTTGGAAGTGATTTGAATAATGAACACAGGCAAGCCACAAAACACATTTACATGCACTTACATGTTACTGTGCAATGCTGCAGAATCAACAGAACCAAACACAGCGCGACCAGTGAAGTTTGATTCCTGAACTTATGACTCTTATGAACCGGTTCTTTTTAGTGAATCCAAACAGAGCGACCAGTGAAGTTTCCCTGCGTCCCAATGTGTATACTATCCACCCTATCTGCCCTAAATAGCATTGAAAATTACTACTATCACATAGAATTTAGCATGGATAGTATGCACATTGGGACGCAGACTTTGATTCCTGAACTTATGACTCCTATGAACCGGTTCTTTTTAGTGAATCCAAACAGAGCGACCAATGAAGTTTGATCCCTGGTCTGCGTCCCAATGTGCATACTATCCATCCTAAATTCTATGTGATAGTAGTAATTTTCAATACTATTTAGGGCAGACAGGGTGGACAGTATGCACATTGGGACGCAGGGATGAACTTATGACTCCTATGAACCGGTTCTTTTTAAGTGACTCCAAACAAGAATGAAGATTATTTTCTAATGATTCTTGGGAACCGGCTCTTTTAATAAATCCAACGATTTTCTTTCCTGTTTTATTTGTATATATGCACAATTAATGTTCTATATTTGAATTTGAACGAAAGTGCATATGTTTATTCAATAAAGAACATTGCTGTCCGATTCTCAAACGAAAGATTCGGATCTTTGTAGTGAAGGAAACATGCTGGAAAACCAGTGTAGTTCAAATCCAAAGCTGACGATTCTGAGTCGGTTCTCTTTAGCGATTCAAAAACATACCACACGAGCTTTTACATGAGACAAATGTTAATATATTTTTGAATTTAGCATTGATGTCGATTAATATATGATGTTAATGATGCTGCCATTATACCCAATGCAGTTTCACGCTTTTATTTTTAACTTTCACTGACTACTAACTTCTCCATATTTTAGAGTCAGAAAAAAGCATGCCTGTTCAATGAAATCTGATCATCCCTGCCTGCAACATAAGAGATGAACATCCTGAAATTCGCATAAACAAATTCCAGTAGCGATAAACATAGAACTAAATAAACACGGGAGACGCTGCATTTCCTTAGCACTTGATTTATTCAAACAATGCCAAAGTCAGTCTCACAGAGACCACTTTGAATTACACATTAGGCAATAAATAGACCAAACAAGATGTTTACCAACATATTGATACAAAAACAATAACACTTCAATAGTGCAATATAAACAAATTATTAAAGTTGGGATTCTTGCATTGTGGTTATTAGACAGTCGTTCAGGGGACTTTGAGTCTGCGACATCCCGGATGAAATGTGTGAATCTATTTGCACAGATCAGTTCAACAAGGAATCTCCATTTCAAGAAAAAAGCATGCATTCATTCGCGCAAGAAATTTGAGTCCACCCGTGTTTATTCCACCAGCATCTGCATACTGAAAATCGGCAGAGTGAGTCCGCCAACAGATGTCCAAGATACCAAAACTGAGGTGCAGCAATCCCACGATGCATTGCGAGTCAGTCCCGGCCCTGAGCGAGAGGTTCTTAGCACCATCCAATGCCCCAGACCCTCAACATAGCGCCCCCTTCAGGACTGGAGAGTGTCCCCACACTATAAAGTGCACTCGAACAGCTACACGTCTCTCATCTCTTGAACATATTGCAACATATTTATATGAACACACATACACAAAAATCATGCATATTTTGGACCACATCGTTTCCGTCAAGTATCGCGATTCGTCTCTTTACGAGTCCTGAATGGAAATGCTCCGTTTGGGTTTGCGCAAACATGCATGCTTGGCTTTAGCCGCAAATCGGACGTTTAACAATACCACATCCATCTCTTCTTGCACAATACAATCTTTTATTTATTTTTTTTCATTCGCAATACGAAAAGACCAACATGTTGGACTACTTCGTCTCCTTAAAATATAAAAAGACAAAAGAAAAGTTACAAAAACTTGTTAAATACCTGATCTGAACATTTCTTGTGCATAGACTATACATAATAATACTAAGGGCTGGCTAGCTAGCGTAACTCTTTATCGTTAAACCGAAACCAGTAATATCGCAACCCCTTATACGACATCGTTATTAATATTTTTTTTTTTTGATGGTCATAAAAGCGGTCAAACGAATGCAATGAGTAAGGGTTGGCTAGCTAGCTTAGCTCTTTTTTATCGTTAAAATGAAACCAGGAATATCGCAACCCCTTATACGAAAAATATTGAGGAAGAATGAAACCGAAAGATGACCAAGATGAAGCTAGCCATCAAAAATAAGGAACCTTGGACGAAAGTTAGACGAAAGTTATTAGTGACATTTTGTGATGGTCAGACAAAGGCGCCGCAACGAGTTGGATAGCTAGCTCTTTTTATCGTTAAACCGAAACCAGTAATATCACAAACCCTTTTATGAAAGTTATTTGCAACATCTTTTGATGGTTGTAAAAGTGTTCAAACAAAGGCGCTGCAATGAGTAAAAGTTGGCTAGCTAGCTTAGCTCTTTTTATCGTTGAACCGAAACCAATAATAAATCGCAACCCCTCATATGACATCGTTATTAATAACATTTCTCTTTTTTTTGATGGTCATAAGAGTGGTCAAACGAAGACGATACAATGAGTAAGATTTGGCTAAATAGCTTAGCTCTTTTTATCGTTGAAACAAAACCAGTAATTTCGCAAAACCTTATATGATAAAGTTATTTGCGACTATTTTTGATGACCGTAAAGGCGCTGCAATGCCTTTTTTTAGCTAGCTTAGCTCTTTTGTTAATCGTTAAACCGAAACCAGTAATATCGCAAAACCTTGTACGAAAAAACTTAAGAGGAAGAATGAAACCGAAAGACTGTTGAAAAAGACATGGTCATCAAAAATAAGGAAGTTAGGAATAAAATAAAAATGAGTTCTTCGTGACATTTTTTGATGGTCGTAAAAGTGGTCAAACGAAGGCGCTGCAATGAGTAATAACCAATGAAATGCTTTTCCACAGAAGTAGTTTGTTTTTGTTGTTTTTGACACTCCTCTTTGATAAACCTGTTGTCTTTGGTTGAGTCGCTGCAGCGCTAACACAAACCGAACGTCTGCGAGTGAAGACATGCCTGCGTTTCGTCAACACCAGCGTCCCGTAAGGGCATGCCCTTTGGTGGTTTTCTTGGCAAAGACGCGCAGAGTTCGGAAGCTGGTGCGTGTGCAAATAAAGGTCCTTCCCAGCATTCCCTGCGGCGGCTAGTGGATCTTTAAAAACGGTTTTTGGTGGTTCTTTCCAAAGTTCAGATGGGTGAGATCTCTTACGTTTCTTTGTACCTGAAAGAACAAAAAAATTAACGTGATTTTCTAATACCGTTTTGGGTTTTAAACAGGCAAAAATATCAATGCAACATGACAATATTTACCCGCTTTGTAAAGTGAATTCAGGAAGCGCTCCGAGAGACGTCAGCTGCTCTTCTAAGGCCACGATACGCAGGCCGATATAGCCAGACGACAACAAGAGCAGAAACACCCTGAACCAAACAAAAACACGTCACTTAACACAACAAAACAATCTCGTCGTACGGTTAAACGCACGTTTAGTATCAGGGTGTCTCATCACAATAATAATACATACCGACAAGATGAGACACGTTAGCCTGGAAACCACTTACATTTTGACAACTAGAGTCACGCTGAAAGGAGTCTCGTCACTGAGCTCATGATTATTTGTCACTAATACTATGGATGAAGCAATATAGATATTTCAGTCTATACTGATGGGACTGGTTATACTTGTTTATTTAATGCACGTAATTTTAAAAGCAAGGTATGTGTATCCACACAGTTTTTCATCATATGAAATTAAAATGCACCAATATAACAAAAGTAACCTCCATATGTTTTTAGTAAAGGCAAGGGTGTGTTTATATCTCAACTTTATCAGCATTTTTAACCCATCTTGCAGATGTCCTGGGAACTAAGGTTCACTTGGGAACCAAATGTCTTTTCCAACTATACACAGTCCAAGAATTGTTTATTACACAGACTCTGAGCCAATGTCATAGACCATAATGTCAGCAGCACTTGGCCATCGAGTGCAGTTTGGGCTCCTCCTCAATATTAATTCCTATAAATGCTGTCACGTTTCTTCAGTGTTGCCAAGTCTGCGGTTTTGAGATATTTTAACACTGTTGCTGTGGGTTGTTTTTCATGTCCGCTGGTTGAAACGACCCCAATAATGTGATATTTAGGCTCTGCAATGCGAATTTTACTGGGGGAACCCCGCCAAAAAAAAACGTGTTTTTTACCCAACGAAACGCCATTGGGCTAGATTTGAGTAGCAATTGGGTGAGTTTTATTGTGAAAACCTGGCAACCCTGTGTGTCTTTCACACATCCAGTCTGTTTTTCTTCATTAATAGCATGCAATTATATAGGTGTTGAATTTTATCTTTAGCTCCTTGTATTCTCTTATCATGTAGACAACAGGTTAAGTAAAAGTATGAATATGCAATATTCATAAGTCTCTCACGCTGTTAGCGCTGAAGTTCAGCAGAGATGAGGACTGTTTCAAAGTCTTTTTTACACTAAAACTTTGATGCGCATAGTCTCAGTTTATTACGTCAACATAAAAGATGTGATCGCAAAACAATCAAGAAAAAAAAGGCTAATTTTTAAGTCATAACATGTACATTTATATAGTCGACCTCAGCAAGTTAATATTTTTGGTCGCAAATGCAACTGTTTTAGTCGCAGTCTGGAGCCCTGAAAAGTGTCAAATTATTTTCAGCAAATATCTGTAAAAATATTTTAGCACATTTGTTACTTCTAGTAAATATTTGTATAACATTTATAATTTAGTAAATATTTGATACATTAATCTAAATATTTTGTATTTAAAAATCCAAATATTTAATATTTTTATAAATATAAGGTAAAATTAATAAGTTGTTTTAAATACTTTACAGTTTTTTTTTACTAAATATTTTTATAGCAGACAAATTATTTCATAAATACATCTAGTAAACATTTTTAACAAAATTCTATGAATTCTTACTAAATATTTGTATAAATATTTTTAATAAAATGTATTACATTTAGTAAATATTGGTATAACAGTTATCATTTTTTAGTAAATCTTTAAATATTTTAGTTAATATTCTAAATTATTTTTACAAAAATATTTTATAAAATGTACTAAATATTTACATAACCTTTATCAATTATGTTTTTGGTAAATATTTTATATATATATATATATATATATATATATATTCTACAAATATTTTTATTAAATATTTTTACCATTATTTATCAAATACTTGTATAACATTTATAAAATATTTTTGTAAAGATTTTAAAAAGTTTTAGATGTTATTTATAGTAAATATTTGCTGTAAAGTTGTATAACATTTATAATTTAGTAATAGTAATATTATATTTTTAATACAAAATGCTAAAATACTAAAAATATTACAATTATTATACATTTTATTTTTTTACTACATAATTTATAAATATTTAATAATATTTTAGTACATGTTAGAAATTATTTCAGTAAATATTCCATTTATTATTTTTAGTAAACATTAATTTTTGGAAAATATTTTATAAATATATGCATTTTTAAATATTTGTAAAACACTTTTCCATTTTTGGTAAATATTTTAAATATTTATATAATTTAAATATTTTTGTAAATATTTACTGTGAAATTGTAAATAAACATGGCATGAATACTCACAGGATCAAGTAGATGAGCAGCAGAGTGTTGAGGTTGCTGATTTCTCTTTGGATGAGGAGAGATCGCGCTCGATCCGTCACGTTCCAAACCCACGAACTTCCTGTGGAGAGAGGAAACAGAATCTCCGTTAGCCAATCAAACGCATGATCACTCAGAGTCACTCAGATCTGCCGGCCGGTGTGTGTCGTACCGGTGTATTCCTCGCTCGAGCTCTCGTCTGGCGCCTCGCGAGTCACAGACGGGGTTTTAATTGCAGTGTTTTCTGAAACACAGAAGCAAACACGGTATTTTAACACCTTTATCCCAGAGTCCCGCGGCTGTGAGGCGTTCAGCAGGGAGGTTACGAACCTCGAGTGAGTCGAGACGCAGACAGATCGACCGGAGGAGAAACCTCGGACGAGTCGTCCAGACTGGACTGGCTGGAGTTCTGCTGGGAGAGACGCAGGTTTACCGTCAGCGCAGCTCGATACAGTACAGACACAGACGAGCGCTGAGCCTCACTTACCACCAGCTTGGCCTGATCGAAGCTGTTCTCGGCCGACGAGAAGAGAGGGCTGCTGTTGGCACTTCCGTCCTGTCAGGAACGAGAGCGGCGACACGTCAGGAGCGAGTTAAACACATGAACAGCAGTGAAATCACGTTAGCAAACGCTCACCTCCAGCTGAGGACAAACGGATCGCAGCAGCTTATAGCAGCCTTCTCTGTTCCGCAGAGACACGAATAAATACTGCAGAGAGGACAAATATATTCATATACAAACAAATTGATTTTTTTATTAATTAGTGGATACTTAAATATACTACAGATATAAGTAAATAAATATATAAAAAATAACAAATAAATATAAAATATCTGAATAAGTAAATCTCAAAATAAAAGAACAAAAATATTTATTTAAAAAAAAAACTAATGTATTACAGATAAGTAAATCTCAAAATAAAAAAAATAAACAAAATCAAGAATTTCTAATACATATTTCAACCTAAAATATTTATTATTTTTCTTTTTTTTTAGGCTTTGTCTTTTATTAAAAAAATAAAATAATTTTAAAATGTAACATGTTGAAACATATGAGATTTTTTTGTGTGTAATTCCGTTATTCTCAATGATAAATTATTTTTTTGATACATTTAATATTTAACTACAACTTATTTTAGTAATTAATCAATATGCTTCACAAAAAAAAACATTTATTTTTTTAAATTAATAAGCATTAACTGGTATGCTTCACTTAAATTTTTTAAAGTTTTAGTAATTAACATTAATCAGTATGTTTCACAAAAATTCACTAAAACATGTTTATCAATATATTTTATTTATTAGCATTAAATCAATGTATCAGTAAAAAAAAAAAAAAAAAAGATTTTTTTTAAGTGGCATTAATCACTAAAAATTACTGTAATACTTTTTTTTGGTAAATAATTAGAATTGGTATGTTTCACTTTTAAAAAAAAAAATCCTAAAATACATTTTAGTAATTAACATCAATCAGTATGTTTAAAAAAAATTCACTATAAAACATTTTTATTAATATATTTTATTAATTAGCATCAGTAAAAAAAAAAAAAAAAAAAAAAAAAAAAAAAAAAATTTTAAAATGATTTTTTTAAATTGGCATTGATCACTAAAAATGACTGTAATATTAATTTTTTTCTTCAAATAATTAGCATTAATTGGTACGTTTCACAAAAAAAAAAAAAAAAGATTGGGGGGAAAAAAACAACTATTTATTAATCTGCATTAATCAGCATAAATTATTATTTTTTTAATATTCTCCTCATTTTTCAGAGGACAATGTGCTTAATAGTGTAAAAGTGTTGAAGTGTTTGAGGCGCTGACCTTCTCTCCGTCTGAGGTCCGGACAGAGATGGCGTTTGGCACGAGCAGCGCTGTGTTCTGTTTCTTCAGGACGTTCACTCTGGAGACGGGAACGATCACCTGACACACACACACACACACACACGGGTCTGTTAACCTGGGGTTTGATGCTGCTCTGAGAGAGTGTGCGCGGATCGGACGGCTCCTTACCTTGGTGTCTTTGAGCAGCACGGAGGAGAAGAAGCACAGGCTGCTGTCGGTGATGTACAGACGGCCGTGGTAAGGCACTTCCTTCTGCAGCGCACAGACGTAAGCTGCAAACACAGCAGTAAACACGCGTGACGCCGCTGCTATTGTGTCTCAGACACGCCTCAGCCTACAAACATGAACGCTAGTCTCTCACCGTGCAGCAGGTCTTCAGTCTCGGGGAGCTCGGGGAACAGTTTGTGGAATGTTTTGTTGTGCTTCATAAAACTCTGAGAAGACCGAAGGAAACGAGGATTAGAAATGTTTTATTCATGTTAGATTTAAAGAAGATGAATGAAAAGCGGTCTTACACTTCTTGAGTTGAGGCTGTCGCTTCTCTCCAAAGGTCTGTCGACATCAAGAGTGTGAGACCTGCCAATAAAACAGCATTTTACATACTGATAAAGGTAGAATAAGTAAGAAAAAATTGTATATATAAATAAATAACATTTTATTTTATATCTAATTTGTTGTGGAGAATTTTTTTTTTTTCATTTGTTGTATTAAAAAATAAAATAAAATAAATAAATAGCTCTATGTACAAAAATGACATTTTAGATATCGGTAAAATTTAAGATATAAATTTTAAATTCTATAAACAAATATACTTAATACAATAAATATTATAAATAATAATAATAATAATAATAATAATAATAATAACTACATTTATTCATACATTTTTAGAAGAAAAATAAATTGTAAAATAACAAAAACACATTTTAGATATGATTGCCAAATAAATCAATTTTATATTTCATAAAATATTTATATTTATAATATAATTTTTTTTCTTTAAAACATATTTCTTTATAAAAAAAAAAAAAAAAACACTTTTTAGATATTGATAAACTAAATAAATATTTACTACAATTATTATTAATAATAATAATAACAATATTATATTATTATTTTGTGTATTTGCTTCTGTTTTATATATTTTTATTCCTCTAGATGAACACGTCACACATTTTAGATATTGAAAAAGGCCATTAATAAAAACTGTAACAAAGCAATACAATATTTTTTTTATATTTTAATTATTTACCCATCCATATCCAGTTTCCTAACAGTTAACAGTGTTGTTTTGACAGTAATCGTTAGGCTGTACAGCAGCAGAACGGGTTCAAGGCCAACACAAAGCAACGGAAACTCTCGTACCTGGGCGGGACCTGCCGGCTCAGGCTCTTGGTCTGCTGCTGAACCTCCAGCTGATTCTCCTCCAAACTGAACGCTTTCCTACTCCCCAGCTTGGCTTTCGTCTTGCCCTTCTTGGCTTTGGCAGGAATCGTCCCGGCGTCCACCGCATAGCTGTGAAAACGTCACAAAACCACCATCAGCCTCATAACTGACGCTCGCACCTCTCAACTTCACCCTTAAACAGCCTCTGAGTTTACGAGGCCATGCCAACGCTTATAAAACACAGACAGATGCGCAATACACGGCATTTCACGTATTTAATAAGGCTAACGTCAGATCACGCATGTAGCTTTATGAGTTTTTCCTCAGGCGATGATACGAGTGTAATGGTTAAACAGACTCAAAGCAAATATATAATAAAACACACCAACGGCACGTCACTCCGACCTCGATTACCCAACCACAGCAGTAAAATCTCAAGAATAAACACTACAGACTGAAAAACAACCTTCAAAGGAAACTCCGCACCAATTTTCGCTTGGAAATTGCGAGTAAATTTTAAAAAAAAGTTACACATCGAACGCAGACCATTGAATGGAAACCTGCTCCAATGACATAAAAAGTGCTATTCTACCATACCTGTAGATATTATGTCCATTCCTGCGAGATAATCGTAAACTCAATGATCGGTTCATCCTCAAAAGTGTACAAAATTGGCCTCAAGCCATAACTGGAGCCTGACGCTTGGCCAGAAGCAATAAATACATAAAAAATCTGAGTCTAGACGCTCAGCGAGTCTAAAAAACACAGCTCTGGTCTGCGGCTGTGCTCCTGATGCCTTCCTCTGCATGCAAATGAGGGGGGCGGGGCTAGAACGAAGCTCCGGGACGCGGTCCAACCAATGGGAGCAGCTCCCTTCCACTGTATGCAAATGAGTGGGCGGGGCCAAGGACAGTGTTCCAGTCTGTGGTCGAGTTCCAATGGGAGCGGCTGCTTGTTCTGTATGCAAATGAGTGTGGGTGGAGTCTCTGACCTCAGATGGTGTGACTGTGGGTTGCTGATGTAATGGAACACCTGCAGGTCAAAACATGCTGAGAAACGCAGCAGCTTTTGAAAAGAAGCGAAAGCGAAGGAATTCACAGTGAAAAGAGTGATGATTTTCTAGAAGCGGAAGTCGAATCGCTGTAATTCTTCACCTGAAAGGAACTCAAAGTAGCCGCAGACCACTTCCTCATTCGGCTCTGAGGTTTTCTGGGTAATTCGAGAGCCTGAAACGTCTGTTTCGGTGGCTACATGCTAAGCACAGCTGCTGGAAAGCACACATCACCTTTCCCAGCATTCAGAGCCATTACATTTACGACTCAAGGACAAAGGTGACTAGCTAAAATATAGGTTAAAAGACAGCATATGACATGCAATAAAAACACTTGCAGTCATATGACCAGGTATGTGGAGTATGTGTCACGCTCTGACGAATTTTAATTACTATCAAATTACTATAAATATAAATAAATACCTTATAATATTTAATTGGTTTTAGCGAAAAGGTATCATTTATTTATTTATTTATTTATACATATGAATGGCAGATATGTATAACATCACGTAATTTTATAATAACTTATTTTTCTTTAAACAAATGTATTTTTCCCTTACATATGAAAATGGTGCATTATATATATAAAAATACACATTTAAATATTGGCAAAAGCCAATAATATTTAAAACAAAGAAAAAAGTTAACTTATTACTTTTTTTTTTTTTTTAAGAAAAATAAATTTATAATTATTTTAATATTAAAAAGCCTTTTTTTCTTTATGAAAACTAATATTAAAAGGCCAAATAAATAAACATTTACTTTATCTTTCTTTTTTTATTCTTTATACATGAACTTACCACATATTTTATACATTAGCAAAGTCTATTAAAAAATACTTTTAAAATATGTAAATAAATATTTATTTAAATGAACTTAATGAAATATATAGGTTAAAAGACATGTAATAAACACACCGAGCAGGCATGCAGGGTATGTCTTACTCTATAACGTCCAGCTACGATGGGCGTAACGATTACGAATGAGTCTCAAATGCCACGGAAACATTCCTGAGCTCATCTGCGGGGGAAGGGAAGCTTTTACGGCACGCAAGAAAACAAAAGAAGCCATTACGACACAAGGAATCTGGCAGCCACTGGCATAAGACATTTTAGAGCTCAGCCAACTTTTGTTTTGTTGTTTCGGTCTTGAAACCTTTGGATAAAGCAAATCCATGCTTGTGGTACGCAAACACATTCAAATCAGATCAGCACCTGCGAGAGGCAAATTTGGCACGAAAGAAGTTCTGATTAATGCTAAAGGAGACTTCCTAGATGTCTCAACGTGTTGCCAAAAGAAGCAGGAATACCAGGAAATATCTCTATTCTTAATGTGATTTGCATATAATGACAAGATGTGGAAACACGTTACACATGCAAAATTTAATTGAGGAAGTAAATAATTAGAAAACGTTCATGTCGAACCACTGGGACACAACTAGAGACTTAAACTGCTTTGGATGGATGGATAAATAAATAAACACATACATTATATATATATATATATAAAAATTCTCTATATGAAAATTCCTTATTTTTGATCTTGGGAAAGGCCAAAAACATGTAACTTTTAAATACAAAAATAAAATAAAATAATATAATAAATATATAAGAAAAATAGCTTTTTTTTCCTTTTTTTTTTTTAAAGAAACAAATTGTGTTGTGTTAAGTTGCATTTAAATCTAAATAAATAACCAAAAAAGTAACTAAAATTATAATTACTACTGTTAAAATAATTAACAAATATTCAAATATAAAATATTAAAACATAAAAATATAAAATTAGCAATAACTTATTAGTATTAGTGTTCAATAATATATTATTATATAAATTATTTTGCATACAGAAAAATCAAATAATGAAATGAAATATAAACCATCCGTTTTCTCAACCTCAATGGTTATTCTGATAAGATAATACATTAAAACAAAAAATAATGTGATTCTGGTAATATAGTAACTTTTTACAGCATTACATAAAATATTTATTTACACAAAGTGGTTTAACTTGGCATAAACTCAAGCTATTAATTTAATGCGTCACTTCATTTTCTTCATGCAACATTTCAACGGTCCTTTCACTTTTCCATTCAGTGTAAAACGAGTCACACAAGACATTAAAACACACTTCATATTGCAGATCTATTTTAAGACCCCTCAGATCTCATCGGCTTTAACCAGCATCAATAAACCACAGCTCACACGCTCACACCACAGCAGCTGTTTCTCATGTCTGAGCTTGTGTATTCAGGCTAAACGGAGGATTTGGGAATCTGCCGCCACGCTGTGGGCGTTTATAGGAAACGCAATCCAGCAAAGGCATTTGTAAACAAAGTGTTTGCTGTTCAAACACTAATTCAATGCATTAGGATTTAAACAGTGTGTCAGTCCGGTTTCGTGATGTTAAAACAATAAAAAAGGATCCAGGCATCCTGTTCAACAGCTGAACCTCGCAACTTCTGTTTAGCCTAAAGACGCGCAGTGATTTAGAACGAAGACAACAAGCATCAAACATCCCCTGCTGAATCATCCGATGCTGACGATAAAACACGAGGCTCGAAGAAACGCCTCAAGAGCTCAAACCAGACCAGATAAGCATCAAACAGTGGCATGAGACGCTTCAGAAACACGCCAAACAAGGAAATGTTTGAGTTCAAGGCCCGTTCTCAGCGATAAACTATTATTGCGCACACCTTTGTGCTGGGAACGAAAGTTCAGTCTTTGCAAAGGAGTCAAAACGTTTGATTTTTGTGATTAACTTGCATGAGTAAAAACAAAACTAGTCAACGTTTTGCTCTTTAAAGCTGTTTGAATTCAATCTGCTAGCTATGAAAACAAACCTCCACCGAGCTAGCGGCTCAACGACGCAGTCGCAGCTGCTCACCATCATATATCAGAGCTGAAACAGTCGTAAACGTCTCCTACCTTCCCAAATCCTCAAACACAGCCGTCTCCACACGGTTTAGATCCTTCTCGCCATCCATTGCTGCTGCTTCTCAGAGCTAGCGACGACTGAACCGCTTTTGACCAGCTGAACTAGATGCTGAGCAATGGGGTCTAAAGGTTTCCTTTACAGCTGCTCCGTTACGGAAAAAGTGAGATAATGAGGCACAGGGAAGCCAAAGTGGGAGTCGAGGGAGGGATAAAGGATCCTCCGCCGGCCCACTCTGCTCACCTCCAACCGTGACAGCTGGAGGAGCCCACAATGGCCCATTTGGATGCCATTGAAGAAATGCAAACTACAGAAGACAAGACTGAAGACATGCAAACAACGGCCTCCCTAGTGGGCCACCTATTATCTTTGCGGTGGGGTAGGGGGTCAACAAACTCATGGGAAAACTGGAGAAAGATCCTCTACAAGACTAGGATTTTTCTGCAAGGATCTGATTTGGCTTGAAGTATAGCGTGAAGTTTCTGTGTGAACTGGAAATCGCTTTCCAACAGCTTTGAGAGTGCCAAAAAATGGTTCGTTTGAAGTTAGATAAACACTACTAGAATTTAGATTTTTTTGATCAATTACAAACCCCAACCACAACAAATTCAAAACGATACATGAAAATATCAATTTAAACCCAGTTTAAGCCTGTAAAAACACTAAATTCTGACTTTGAAAGCATCAAAAAATGGTTCGATTCACTGAAGTTAAATACTATTATAATTTATATATTTTTTCAATCAATTACAAATGCAGACACAACAGATTCAAAACAAATACACAGAAAAACTGACCAAAATCCAGTATAAGCCTGTAAAAATGCGAAAATCTGACTCTGAAAGGGCCAAAAATGGTTTGTTTGAAGTTAAATACTACTGTAATTGATATTTTTTTAATCAATTACAAATCCAGACACAACTGATTCAAAAATACACAGAAAAACTGACCTAAAATCTGACTTTGAAAGTGCCAAAAAAGGTTACGTTTAAGTTAAATAAAGAAATACTATTAAAATGTATACATATTTTTAAATGAATTACAAATCCAAACTGAATTTTGACTTTGAATGTGCCAAAAGAATAGTTACTTTTGGTTACTAACGGTTAGCATACGTAGTTTAATAAACAAGTACTATTATAATACACAGAAAAATGGACCAAAACCAAGCTTAATCATGTAAAAACACTGGGGAAAAAAGGTTACTATGATTAAAAATAAATAATGATAATATTCGTTCATTGAACTTCAACTAAATCCAAACACAAATGAAAAATGAATATGGAAACAGACCAAAACCCAGTTTATAATAGCCAAAAAAACAAAAAAACAAACAAACAAAAATTAATCAATAACCAAGATTTCTGTATCCAATCATCTCTAATAAGTTACATTTCTCCTCAAGACAGCTAAAAATAAATTCAAACCAGTGTTATCATTGAATTACTACATTTTTATTTTTATTTTAGTTAATGTGTTGGTAATTTAGTTGTGCTTTTCTCTTTTTTAATGTCTATGGATTGTACTTATTATTTCACTTTTAGTTTTATTTATTTTAGGAAATTAAGTTAAACTAAATGAAAATGAGAAATGATGTATCTGAATTTATTATTTTTTTTCAGTTAATGTTTACTTAGATTGCCGGTAACAAAAATGAATCAGACAAGTCATGCTTTACACAGTATATTGTTATTGCAATGATAAAAATTTTAAGAGACCTGTGACCAATTTAAAATGAAGGCCACACAAAGTTCCAGGTCAATTACCACTGAACCTTTTCTCCATCTGACCCCTGACCTCCTTGTACCATTATAAATCAGGATTCATCATCTCTGGCCTAATGCTCACTGCACATACACAAGCATTCAAGGCTGATGTTTGACAATGGAAATGCATTAGCTCACATACGTCCACACCTGCATGGTGAATCAGCAAAGATATTTTAAAGATCTTTGTCCAGGCCTGAAAACAAGCAGTTCTTGAATCTTAAGTCCTGCGCTTATTTTTTAATCAGCACTTCTCAGGGCATTCTGTACTTCTGTTTATAAACAAGACACCATGTTCTAACAGAGAAGATTAAGTGAGTGTTTACTCAGTTCCATGGGGCAGACTAGCATAACATGATATGGAGAATATCAGGTCAGTTTTCATTACATATGCAGAAGATTTTCACGCTCTGTAAAACACAAGGGTACTAGATCACCATTGGTTGACGGATGGGAGGAACTGTCGGCTGAACGCAATTCAAGATCACTGCCAAAAAGCCGGTATGTAAATCAGAGAACGACGGGTTGAATTGTGCCAGCGCTGCACACCAGGAAACCATAGATCATTTTCAAGAAAGCCTCTGTTAGAGTTCACCAGTTGAGCAAGTTGAACATTTCCCAACTTGCAAAATGAATGGACTTGTGCAGAAGCAGTGAAAATACAGTCAAACCACACGTAGAGAATAGAAGGTCATTCATCAAACTGTGATAAATGAGTCGAGTGGGCGTTTGCTGAAAAAACAGAGATGTGTTAACCACATGAAAACTTGAGCTATACCATTTAACCAACAACAAATTACACCAAGTTGTCCTATACCACTAAAAAAACAAATCTAAACATAAAAACTACACGAAGTCCAAAGTTCAAATCCATCTCTCAAAATACACCAAAACTTGGTCTCAAGACTCGAGATGAGTTGCAAAAGAATCTCGCCCAAAAACAAAGGTCAAATTCTAAGGGACACTCTTTAAAACTTGGTGTAACCATGAAACCAGAGCTAACGTCCACAAAGAAAGGTGTAGGACAAGGATTAGGCCTTGACATCTATCGAGCCATGATGTCCGTTCAAGAGCCAACACCAATTCCTGCGGGCAAACAACAGCTTGCCACTTGTGGACAGGGGCCAAACCTACCACACAGAGGACATTTGTGGAAATCACGTGGCCTGAATGCATCAGTCTCACTTCCTCAGTCTAAACAGAAAGAGGCCTTTCTTTCCATGGACCAAGAGAGTCCAAAAGTGGAAATTCCAACCAGGAATCACATGAAACTGATCATATCTTGTCCTTTTGGCGCATTTCTTATAGCTTAGGGGAACTTTGCTTTGGGCAAGTACGTCATGCAAGTATTATTTTCAGTAAAGGTGCTGAAGAATGAGGGCACCAATATGTCATGGGTTCCTCAACATGGGTTTCACCAAATCAGTGTGAAATGCTGGGGACTGGAACATTGAGACCCTTGAATGTTTGCTTGACTTTTGCAGGCAACATGTTAACGAAGATTTAAGAATGTTGATGGCAATTGATGTACTAAGAGGAAGAAAGACTTTAACCTGCTAAATCTGGAAGCCACATTAAAATTTTACAAGGAGTGGTCCAAATTTACTCATGGGAACTGACCTTCTAAAACAAGGGTGGGGAACGTTGATCCTGGAGGGCCGGTGTCCCTGCAGAGTTTAGCTCCAACCCTAATCAAACACACCTGAACCAGCTAATCAAGGTCTTCAGGATGCAGTTAGGTAGTTTTTTTCCCAGGGTTTGGAGCTGAACTCTGCAGGAGAGTGGCCCTCCAGGATCACCCCTCACCCCACCCCTGTTCTAAAACAACCTCACTCTATCCAAACAACGTTCCTTATGTAGTAGCGAAGCTCTAAAGCAGTTGTGCAAGACCTCAAGTATGACTCGTGTCCTTTACCGGTTATCTATGTGAATAAGCAGTCAGGGCCCATAGTTTTCTTTACAAGGCTCGGAGAAGCTACTTCAATTCCACTGGGAAACAAAATTAGCCCAGACAGCTTGTCCACACCTGGCACACCACCTGGAACAAGCTTTTGGGCTAAAAATAGACGCAGATAGATAACATGACCCACATGTGTTGGAATACCAATACAACGGAGGGTCTATGAGATCATCTGTTTATCTGGAGAAAAGCTTGTCAATCTAAACCACTTACGGGGCACTGTGATGTAACGTCAACACTTAGCGCATGCCGTAATTTGATTGACACATTCCAGCTCCAAATTACGTTTAGGACAAAGCAATTTGGTCAAGAAAGAGGTTAATTTGCATTTAAACTGCCTGAGTGAATGGAAAACTCGCACCTTGATGAGGGTTAGGAATTTGACGCATAACGGCGATTTGGATTGGTTCGTTTATGTCACAATTGCAGATAAGGGCTGCACCATTCATGCTACAAGGGTATAAGAATAGCTGGTATATTAATAGGTATATTTGCATCAAATGGCTGAATGTAAATGCAAGTCACTAGTAACTCAAAATGTGAGTCAGGGAAATCAGCTCTAGTCTAAAACTAGCCCAGTAATTCCTTTACAATAGCATGAGTGATGTGATCCAGGTACAATACCGGCTTAACGACTCTAATAATAATCAACACAAAGACAAGTCCACATAAAAAGCTGATATTATATTACACCGCAGGGCTGGTTTTTAGGAGTTTGGAGGTTTTTAAGGTGGCTGGCAATGTAAATACGATAAAAACATGGTATTACTATGGTGGTCAGATATGTATCATGCCATAAATTAACATACATATACAATATTATATATGCACCATAGTAATACACAGTAGGTCACAATAGCATGCCCAAACACATACTGGTAGTGGCATGATAAATGTCAAAAACAATATTACTATTATTACCGTAGTACATATAAAAACTGTGGTGAAATAAAAACATGGTACAGCCATGGAAGATGGCATTTTACTCTACAAGTAACAAAAACATACTGTGGCACTACCATAATGGTCTTATCAGACAATACCATGGTATTTTAAAATGTACCATGGTAAGTCCATTGCTCTACCATGGTACCTTTCCAACACAGTGGTGTTAATTCCATGGTATTTTTATTTAAATAAATATCACAGTGTTTACATCTAACATCTTATCTGTACCATATTAAATGGAATACAGTAAAAACCATAATTTTATGATGTGTAAAACGCTATTTATTTACTATAAAGTCATAAATAAATGATCTCTAATCTGTATTTGAATAAGATAAATCAGTCAATGGGAAGCAATAATGTCATCACACGCGTGCACGCGCACACACAGTAGGGTGGATTATAACTATAAAACAACACCAATCTGACCTACATCAATAAAAACGGCGCTCATCACACAACCTTATCAAAACAAACACACTAGCACCTTGTAATTATAATATGAAAACAACATTAACATATGTAAATGAGCTGCGTATATGGCATTAGCGGATGTCAACAGCTGATAACGGTTATTCTCACCTCTCCTTCATTAAATGCTTGATTCGCGATATGGCACTCTCGTCGATCTTTCTCAGAAACGTTTTCAGTCTCTCCCTCTTGTTTTCCAGCATTCTTCCTCAACACAGATCGACACACGCCGACAAAAAGACGCCGTTTAACGAGGATGCGATGATCCGGTTTCTCTTTGGCGTCCCATGAGCGCGGCCTGATTAACAAAATGAGGCAAAATCGGACCAAGCGCTGGCAGCCAATCAGCGCGCATCTGATCAGCCGCGGTGTCCAATCGCGGCGCGACAGTCGCGCTCGGACTCCGCCCATGCCCTTTTATGGGCAGGCCGCGTGTCTGCATGCAACGTGGTGGTAGGGGGAGGAAGTCAGGGTGGAGAAGTAGTGTGGATAGCTGAATATACACTGGGCGTTTGTGTTGCAGAAAGACCTTGTGTTTTTAACTCTGTTCTCACATGTTTTCATACGATCATGAGTTTGAACATGTTGTGCGTGTCTAAATGTTCATTAGTGGTGGATCTGAGACTTAGTTATTATTATTACTATTACATTTTTATGTTGAATTAATGCATAAATTAAACAGATTGCATGCAGACTGGTCTTATGTGTCTTATTATCTTTCAACTATCTATCTATCTATCTATCTATCTATCTATCTATCTATCTATCTGTCGTTCATTCGTCTATCTCTGTCTATCTTTCAACTATCTACCTATCTATCTATCTATCTATCTATCTGTCATTCATTCGTCTCTCTATCTGTCTATCTTTCAACTATCTATCTATCTGTCGTATGTCTATCTATCTATCTATCTATCTATCTATCTGTCGTTCATTCGTCTCTCTATCTCTGTCTATCTTTCATCTATCTATCTATCTATCTATCTATCTATCTGTCATATGTCTATCTATCTATCTATCTGTCATATGTCCATCTATCTATCTATCTATCTATCTATCTGTCGTTCATTCGTCTCTCTATCTCTGTCTATCTTTCATCTATCTATCTATCTATCTGTCATGTCTATCTATCTATCTATCTATCTATCTATCTATCTATCTGTCATGTCTATCTATCTATCTATCTATCTATCTATCTATCTATCTATCTGTCATGTCTATCTATCTATCTATCTGTCATATGTCTATCTATCTATCTATCTATCTATCTATTGTTCATTCGTCTCTCTATCTCTGTCTATCTTTCATCTATCTATCTATCTATCTATCTGTCGTATGTCTATCTATCTATCTATCTATCTATCTATCTATCTGTCGTATGTCTATCTATCTATCATCTATCTATCTGTCTATCTATCTATTGTTCATTCGTCTCTCTATCTCTGTCTATCTTTCAACTATCTATCTACTATCTATCTATCTATCAAACTCTGTTTCTCTTATTTTTTATTTCTCTAATTTGAATCACATATGGAACACTTCAGTCCTCGGGCTACAAAATTTCATAATCAAACACATGCTCTGCTGCACAAAATCCCATTTCAACACAATTTTCCTCAGATCGTCTCTTGCTTTTGCACACATGATCACATCACATGACATCTCATGACCCGCATACGCCCTTTTATGCATAAAACATCGTGGGCACTATGTGTGTGCAGTCAGTATTTGGAGGAAGGAGTTGACACAGCAGCTCGTGTTACACTCACTATCTGAACAGAGGAGGCACTGTACCCACCACAGGACAAATATCAGATCCACAGCCAGTTCCTGATATCAGACCGCAGCTCAGCTGACCTCTGGATGTTCCTCATGAGGACTTCTGTCATTTCATGAGTCCAGTTTGTTCAGAATAAATGTGAGGTTGCAAATGTGTGCTGCATAGGGTTTGTCAAATATTGGCTTTAAATGCCATTTGTGGTTGATTTGAAGACTTGTTTCTTGCTACAGTGCTTCTGGTGAAAAAGAAGCAGCAAATATTGCCAATCATTCAACAAACACTATTTTTTATACAAAAATGCAATGCAGTACTTCTCAAGTAACGTTCTTGCTTATGCTAAACTATTCTTTAGCTGTTAAGGAGTAGTTCACCCAAAAAATGAAAGTTTGCTGAGAATATCCTCACCTTCAGGCCATCTGAGATGTAAAAGAGTTTGTTTCTTCATCAGATTTGGAGAAATGTAGCATTGCATCACTTGCTCACCAATGGATGTGAATGGGTGCCGTCAGAATGAGAGTCCAAACAGCTGATAAAAACATCACAATAATGCACAAGTAATCCATAAAATATTGTAATCCAATAAGTAATCGGATTAATCTTGTGAAGCCTACGCAAAAACTGCATTTGTAAGAAATAAAGCCATCGTTAAGGTGTTTTTAACTAAAATACAAATCCATAAGCCATAATAATGCTTCATCCGGTGAAACATGGGCTGAATCAGGACAGAAATCTGCACAGGTTAAGCAGCGTTTACAAGCCAAAACAGCTCTAAACAAATATGTGGCTGGATTTTGATGTGAGAGACAACAGGAGATGGACTTTTTCACTGGAGGAAG
>JAFVLL020011622.1:0-20397 GCA_021397915.2 Tor tambroides
CACAATGGCGGACAGCTCTCAGCTCACTCAGGGCGGGTCTAAGGTAAGACGATCTTGTCAATCAGCTATCGTGGGAGCGGTCTGCACAGAACTACGTCATTCTGACAGGAATCTCAGAACAGCTTGATTTGAGAAAGCGGATTTTAAAATAGGGATTTTAAAAAAACCACTGGGTGGATTTTTATCATTATAGGATGGATGTGTACACACACTTCCAACACACATTTATGTTCAAACAACTTGTAAAGTGAATTTGCATCCGATGACCCCTTTAACAAAGTTTCCATTTTAAATAAATGTATCTTATTTAAAGATTATAAGGATATTGTTACTGGAAAACAACACAAATATATAAATATATTTTTATTTATTTGCATTGTATATAATCTTTGCAGCACAGGTCTGTTGTTCTGCATCTTACTGGTTCTGAAGTGCCTACAGTATTTCATGTCAGTATGGGTTGTTCAAACAACTGTTAATATGTAAAACAAAATAATATTGAGTGCAGGTGTTGTTGCCATGGTCTTGTTTTATTTGAGGAACTGAGACTACTTAGACATTAAGTAGCTTTCATGACACTACTGTCATAACAAGACTCTCATGTAATTGTTACTCTTGTGTATCAGTATTTTTATGATAATATCCTAGGAAAATGTCACATTTTGCCACTTTTTTAGTAGAAGTAGGCACATGTAAGAGGCTCGGTGCCACAGCAGGGCCACTGAAAACTGTGAAGACTATTTTTTTTCTTTTCTCAAATTAGGGAAGTGGAACGTGAGGGAATTGCTGAAGCTTAGGAAAAACTGCTGTTTGTATATTTTCTGTAGGAGATGGGTTTGGTTGTTAATTTAAAAAAAAAAAAATCCATTTATTTGAATCACAGCTGAAAGATTTTGACTGTTGTCAGGGCAAGCAATTTGAGACAAACTTGAAAAACAGTTATAGAAACAATTGCAACAACACTGCCATATTGACTGAATAACCCCTCGCTTCCTACACACAATCAAAAAAAGACGCCACCACATTAACACGTTCTCACATTCATTTTGAGAGAAGGGATGGAGGAACTGTGGCACTGAGCGTGACCACACTGCAAACTTCTTCTCCACATTCTGACCAGTACTATAAACCTCTTTCAAATAATGTGTGTATTTTGTTCTGAAAGGCTGTTACTGTGACCAAATTACATCTGTAAAAAAATACTTGTGCTTGAGTCTCTATACTTGCTACACCTGTGGTTTCCTGTGCTGTGCGGAAAAAAAAACCCTGCAGACAGGAAATATCACTTTTCTTCTTAAGCCCCTAGCCCTTCTCTCAAAGCACAGTGTTAACTCTTGAACTTTCTACATACTTTGCATACTGAATTTAATTAGTATTATTTTTGTCTCACTGAAGAACAGCTACTCAAATTAATCCAAACAAGGCTATTCAGCAAGGTGCATCTTAATTAAGCACCCTTGATTTGATATAAAGGACAGATACTACAGTACTCAAATGTGTTGCTTGTGAACATTTTAACAAAAGTTTATTATCATCTCAGTAACATTTCAAGAGTCATTTTGTCATTTTGCTAATATAATGTATGCTGAAGAAAATTTAAAGTTAACTGATAATCACACAAGGCAATATATTAAGCACTATGCACAAACAGAAACATTTTTTAAGATTTTTTTTTTTCTTTTACGTTTGATATAGTCAAACCCAGTATTCTGTGGTCTCCCACTAGTGTTTCACATTGATATTTTCAAAGGAATATTTCACTCAAAATGAAAGAAAGTCTAATTATATTTTTATTCTGTAGAAGAAAAAAAAGTCATATGGTTTTGGAACAACATGATGATGAATAAATGGTGAAAAGAACTGACTGAGAGAATTTATGTTGGAAAGAAGATACGTTATCTATTTAAAAATCTTCATTGATTTCAATCATATGCTTTAATGACAAACTGGCTGATTCACAACTGACAACATTGTGTGGTACTTTTCGTTGATACTTGATTTTAATAGTTCTAATAATATTTTTAATTCAACTAAAATACTGAATTTTATTTTAATCTCAAATCTCAAATTATCAAGGCTGTAGTTTCTATAACCTCAGTGATGAAATAAGGCCTACGTTTTATTGGCTGCCACCTAGTGGAGAATTAGGAATTCAGCAAAATGTGTCATTTTCAAACAAATTAGGCTATACTACGCATTTCTGGAAAATATGTGCAATTATTTTAAACCAATTTAGGCTATATAAAGTCAGTTCAAACAGGGGCCGGTTGCATAAACTCATTAGACTAGTCTTATAAAGTTAGTCACCTAATTTTTTTTCTTCAAGGCTGGTCATAACTTTTTTAATTCAGTTATGAAAAGGTAGATTGGTTTTATTTGTATTGGAAAAGTAAGACTGATTAGGCCTACCCCTTGACAACTGCTAGTTGGTCAAACTAGTTCTTAAGACACTGCCTGTGTCCCAATGTGCACACTAACCATTCTAAATTCTATGTGATATTAGTAATTTTCAATACTATTTAGGGCAGATAGGGTGGACAGTATGCACACTGGGACACAGGGACTGTCTTAACATGGTAGCTAAATTTATGCTGGCCCCTGGTGTCCAATCAGAGTAACCACAATGAACATGTCAGAGGACACAACTGGAGAGAGGATTAGTGGAGCAAGACCTACATTTCAATTTCACTTCGAGGTCAGAGGTCATTGCATTGTAAGTGCATTTAGAAAAGTATCAGAAACATTAATATATCTTTTTTTTCTAGCCAAAAGGATGTAATTGATGCACTGTGATTCTTTATTTCACTGTGTACAAATATTTTGTTATAAAGAAAAAATTGAACAAACCATTAATTCTGAAGCCGCAGAGTAGTACGATTGAACACACAGCTAGGCCTATATTTCATTTTGTTGGGTAGGCTACTTGTTGTAAAAGCTACAGTATTATGGAAGTGCTGTCACACTACTGACTGAATAAGGTGACCAGATATCTGAAATGTAAACCGAGACATTAGTTCAGTGGTCAAAATCTCACTGAAATCTCACTTGTTATTAGTGCTCTGCTAGTGCTAATCCACGTTAGTTTTCAGTGCAGTTTACAACGCCCTCTGTTGGTGAAAATAAGCACTACACGATTTCTCTAATGACTACCAGGCTGTGTTGGTCAGTTATTTTGTGTTTTTGAATGTGCTGTATAATACAGACGTTTCCAGGGACAGGACACCAAAAACGTGCATGAGTGGAGTAGAATTTAGGTTAAAATAATTATAGCAGTCATATTATACATGATTGAATAATAGACTTTATGAGTGTAATATGGAGATGAACACAGAATCAATTCATAGACTTTTTTTTTTTGTACATTTTTTGCAGTTCGGCCGTATAACACAGGAGGGCAAACTACCACTTCTGCTGTACACCTCCTGAATCGAGCTCAGCAGTAGGTGGCGTGTCATTTCCTCATCTATTTTTAAAAAATTAGGCCAAATAGAGAAACTGTTTTTGGAAATTAGATGAGAGCAGAATTGTTCACTCAAAAATAAAAATTGTGTCATAATTTATTTAAATCAGTTTGACGTTCTTCAAAAAACATATATTGAGAATCGATATGGCTGTATTTCATGTTCTCTTATATAAGCCTAAGATGTTTGCAACTTAGCTTGCGCTCTAAGAAACTGAACAAACAGCAATATTAGTAGGCTATCCAACACAGCATTATTCTGTCCTCAGAGCAGAGCCAGAGAAGCCCGGTTCAGACTACATGATTTTGGCACGATCTGCTTGACGTAGGATGTCGTGGAGATTCATAGCATTAGAAAAAAATGCATCACAAAGAGCATCACAATACAGAGGAAGGGGCTCAACAGCACAACTGTGACTTTTATAGCCTAAAACAGTTTAACAAACAATTTAATATTTAGTTTCTTAATTTCTATTTTTGTCTATTTTTTTTTTTTTTTCTATTATCTCTCTAACATATACCACCTACCGTGAACCCCCTCTCTGGACCCCCTAAATTTGGAATCGTATCACATCAATTGTCTGAAACTGGATACAATCCATGGTTTGTCCTGTGGCGGTACTGATGAAAAGAGTATTTTATTGTCACAACTTTTTAATCTCCACATAGACGAAATTGCTCAAAGACAGTGGTTCTTAATCCTGGTCCTGGGAACCCCCTGCTCTGCACATATTGCATTACATTAGAAATCAAATTTGCCTGTGGGTTTTTTTGTTGTTGTTTTTTTTTTTTTTTGGCATAAAAGAGGTCTTTGTACAAAAACATCCTGATAGTTTCATAACTTAAAACATCCTTCTCATTATAAACAAAGCTTATATTTAATCAAGCTCCAAAAACGGCTTGTTTGGATCTGAGGTGGCATGTGACATCACAAGGGCACAAACATTTGCATAAACACCTCCAAGGCAAGACATCAATGAATAGTCATCATCTCACCATAGGCCCTGCCCACAGGCATTCAGTCACTTATCGGCTGTAGCTACTACATAGGGCCTAATTAAACAAGATGAGAATGCAGACATTAGTGGCTTAAATGAGAACAAACATTGTATTCATGGTTTAAATTCCATTTAAATGCCATTTACAAATGCAAAAGAGCATTCAAAATATAAGGAGGTAAGTAGCAGAAGTGGATGAAAAATATCAGAACAATATAAAGAGGCACTTTGGACAATTGTAATATAAATTGTATTTATATAATCAAGTTCAAGTATATAAAGTGGCTATGAGAGTATTGGCATAATAACAAAGAAATTCCAGCATCATTTGCACAATGAAGTCAGTTCTGGCACAGGAGGATTTGTTCAGGCAACTGTGCATTAATATGGTTATAAAAATGAAAAACTGAGGGTCCTGTAGAATCCTTTTTGATTTTGTTGGGGACTGAGACAGCGATCCCAAAATTGTGTTAACAGTCTTCGATCAGGCAAGAAGTTGACTGAGCAAAGTCAGTGAAGAGCAAAAGCAGGAGATGGAGTGATTTAATAATTTTAGTTGTGTGTTTCAATGACCAGCACAAATCCAACAAGTATTAATCTGCTTCACAACGACATCCCATAAACCTTGAAGTTTGGTTTTGGTTTTGTGTGGTCACAAAACCAAATTCTGCTGAAAAAAATGAAGGAAAATCTATAAGGCATTTGATTTTCACCTTTCAACAATTTAGAACTGATCGCCTATAGTATGCTGAACTGGATAAAACCACTCTTAGTACCATAGTGAACATTAACCTGTCTGTGTCTGCGAATGCATATGATGATGATCACAAGGAGCAAGATGAAGCCCACGACTCCACCGATGACGGCAACACAAAGCCAGATGTCCACTGGAGCTTTCTCTGTGAAACATTTTATTGACAGCAGAAGTGTTACACATTTTGTTGCACATGTATCACTCTTTCCCTCTTTCTTTCACTTCTCTTACCAATCTTTAATGACAGCACAGCAGATGTCAGCTTCTTCCCGCTTTTCCAGAGTTCACATGTCCATTTCCCACTGTCCTTCACTTTCACTTCAGGGATGGACAGAGAAGATGGATGAGGAGGCTTGAGACTGGAAACAAAGGAGCAAGACGAGCAGTTCCATTTCACCTCGAGGTCGGCGGTATGTTGATGTCCTAATGTGCATATCAGATTCACACTTCGGCCTTCATATACTCGAGAACCTCCAGAAGAGGAAACTAACAGGAGAAATTTAGAGAGGATAAATAAGCCAAGCAAAGTTTGCAGAGTAAGTGCAGTAAGAAAAGGCCAGGCTCTGTAACTCCCTGTTCTTTTACTTGTGGAATAAACTAAAAATAGTAACTGAAAACATAAAAGGAAAAAAATGCATCCAGGCTGCTAGGTGTAAGTCCAAGATTCCTGCCACAGTTCAATTAAATTCGTATCCTAATTATATATAAAATGTGTATTTTATACAAATATTAACTGCTAGCTTATTATGAACTGTTTTCAATTAATAAATAAATTCAACAAGTTTTTTCACTCATCAGTCAAAAATATTCTGCTGGGTTATAATTAAATATTTACAGAAAAAACTGTACAGAAAAAACTTGAATGTAGCCGAACCAATTTAGCCTACTAAAATTAAGTCTTTCCAACGTTACACATCTTTTAGGTGAGCATGTTTGATCATCACTCGTCTCTGTGTTGAGCATAATTAAACAACGATGTAGGCTACTTGCTGGAAAACATAGCTCGTTGCTGAAAAAGTGCTGCTGTCAAACTACTGACTCAAAATTATTTCCTTAATTAATAGACCCCCAAGACATGTCATTGCAACAGGTTCTCACTCCCAACTCATTACATATTGACGCTTGGTCAGGACCCCTTGGCGTCATTTTTTGACGCTCAAGGTACCCCTTTAGCGTCATTTTTTAACGCACAGGGTACACTTTTAGCTTCACTTTGTCATTTCACTTACCCCTCAGAACCTCTACCGTGACTTCGCTACTGAGGATCTTGGTGGTAAATATCAGATCACATGTGTAAACCCCCCTGATGTTCTCTGATACAGGCAGATTACGAATCGACAGATCCTGGCCTTTCAACTCTCTTCCCTTGACGGTGTTGTCTGCACCCTGTGTGACGTCCCATCTGACCACCGGATCAACACTGAGGCTGAGGAGAGATTGTGTTGACTTTGGGTCATTGAGAGGAGTGAAGCTCCAGCTACCACCGCTGAGGCCAGATTCTTTCAAGACTGACCAGGGAATGTTAGAAGACAAGGAACAAGGAATGTTGTCTGTAGAGGATGAATATGAGGTATAAATGGTATCTGGAAAAGTGGAGAGGTCTGGAGGAAAAGGGATGAGAATAAAAGAAAACATTATTATTATTATTATTATTATTATTATTATTATTATACCAAATAATTACATTAAATATTAAATAAAACAAACAACCAGCGACCATTTTCAAAAATGGTCACTTTAAACACATGTGGTTTATTTCTTAGTTTTTTTCAGCAGAGAAATAAAGAAATAAATAAAATCATTCAAGCAATTAAAAATAAATAAAATATAAAATAAAATCATTCAAGCAATCAATCTAACTGTTACCTTTTGAAAAAGTAGCAGTTACTTTTAAAAAATTATTTTAAAAAATGATTTAATAAAGTAGCCCATTTAAAATGCAGCAATCATATCTGCAACTGAACAAAAGCATATAAATATCATATAAATAAAATATATAATATATTAATTATTGTTTATATATATATATATATCAGGGGGTTCCAATTTTGCTCCTGGGGGGGGTGGGGTTGATGGGGTGTAATGGGGTGTTAGCATTACAAAAAAACTCAAAGGATGACAGTAAAAAAGCATTTTCAGTGCTGCCTCATGAAGCTACTACGTTTTGCATATTTCACCATATTCCTTATAGATCCTATAGATCTTGACTGAAATCATTGTGTGTGTTTCTTGTGTAATGTGCATTGTTTATTGCTTTGTAAGCAACTCTAAGAATGAGCAAACTCAAGTAAATGGATAAACACACACAGAAAGAGAGTTTAATACATGTGGTCTCACCTATTATAGAAACAGTGGTTTTTACTTCAGTTTCTCTCCTATCACCATACCCCAACTTGCTTACCATCTCAACAGTTTTTGTGTTATATTGTTTTGGATTACAGTCTGAGTTTTCAGGTGGAATCCATGTTACTCTGGGTGTAACTGGACTAGATTCCACTTTACATTCCAATGACAGAGAGTCACCAGCCATTACAGCCGGAACTTTGGGTATAGTGGCTGAAACAGAGAAGAAAAAAAAGGTAGAATACGACAACATTAGAGGAATTTTGTCATGTAATGTGTACAGTTATAGCCTACACCACAAATTATCAATAATGTCAAAGTGTGTGTGAGTGGAGTAACAGATTTAGTTCATACTGCTAAATATGCAGTGCGGAATTTAGGTTAATATAATTCTAGTGATCATATTACACGATTAATTATGGAAATTAATTAATCGTGTGTAATATGCAAATATATGATTGTAGTATAAATTAATAAATTCATTTTTTTTTTCCTTTATAATGCAGTCCATCTGTGTGATTATGACAGTTTTGTGATGTGTTTCTGTGCTCCTCCTATGTTCTGTGTCCCTAGCTGCGTTCCAATTCAAAGGGTGCATTTGAAGGCCAATTGTGCCACCACCGAGCGATGAAGTCTGTCTCATTTCGAAGGCTCCTCCAAATGCGCCCTTCATTTTTTGTGAAACAAAGGATTCAACAGATGCATCCTACACAGCCTCGCATGCCCCAGAATTCATTGCACGCCTGTGACAACAGGATTTATTTGAAATTGCCAGATTAGTAATGTTTTCTACTTACTTGAATAATGTAATTTACAGTATGCAATGATACAAGTGTAAAAAGAAGAATGTATATTAAGCAATTCAAATTTTGACTGATATCTTACCAAGATGCGATTTTATATAGGCTAGTTTATACTCTTTATTGTATACATAAACAGACCATGGTGAACATGTTTAGACAGGTTTTGAACCCTGTTTTGTTTTTAGGCAGTTGAATGTAACTTTTAAAACATTCCAGTTCTAACTTTACTGCTGCTCATCAGCCGCAGTTCCTAGGCAACAAGAACAGTCCTTTAATTGCATACATAGCCTAATAAGTGCTCAAACGCAAGCATAAAGCTTGCCACAGCACACCAGCAGAAGTGATGATTATGAATGTGTCAGTAAAGAGGCTGCATTAACATATTAATAATTTGTTGATAAACTAGGCCTAGTGCTTTCTTTGTTTTCTGCTTAAGAGATAGAAGAGAGAAGTCGGCGACAGTGACTCGTCATCCCCATAGTAGTGGATGCGCCTGTTGCACGTTTCATATGGATTACATAATCTGAGAATATTTGTTCTACATTTGAATTGGTTCTTTGAAAGTAGACATTTCATTCTTTATAGATACATTTTTCTCATGACTGTAAGACAAGCATACACAGAGTTCAGAGTTTTGAGCTCAAGTTCACAGAGACCGAGATGGCAAAAAGCGCATCCTGTATGCTTTCCTTATTTTAAAAAAGCGCAATGTTGTGCTGTTATTGTGAATGCACACAAATAAACGTAGAGTCTTTACAGATTCGATCAATCATTGCTTTCATTATTTTAAAAAAGCGCAATGTGTTGTTATTGTGAATGCACACAAATAAATGTAGAGTCTTTACAGATTCGAAAGATATAATACTCTTTATCTGTATGACCGAAAATGAGGGAGTATTTTAAGGAGTTAGGTATAAATGGAGGTCGGAGCCAGCTCCAAATGGGCGGGTCAGCTGCAAATGGGTGGGATTTGTAATATCGTCTACACCAAACCCAACCCTAAACCTACCCTCTCCCAACCTACTTGCAGCGTAAGTCCCTCCCACTTGGAGGTCTCCGGGCTACAGTCCCTCCCACTTGCAGGTCTCCGGGCTACAGCGATTCATACTTGATTTTAAGAGCAATTGACCGCATCGGCGCCTCTATCTCATGCAGTGAGTGCTCTACTGTTCAATTTCCGCACTCTGCACAGACACTTCAATAGCACACATTTCTTTAGGTTAACATTAGATTGATTGGCAATGTAAAGTTGCTGCTACTAACATATTTCAGATGATAAGCCATATTTGAGGTCGACACAGACATACACAGGGTGGACAGATTACTTCTGCACAGTGTTGCCAATTTAGCAATTCTGTTGCCAGATTTTCAGACTACTCTGAAACTTTTTTCTCCAAAAACACCTAACAATAAATTTAGCTATTTTAAAAAATATGTTTGGCAACTTTTTTTTCTCATTTGGGAGTCACACTCATGGTCTTCACGTTCAAGACACCTGAAATGTAACTTTTTTTTTTTCTTCAGTAAAATCAATCTAATATATTTTTGTTCAACAATATTTTTTTCTTTTGTATTTTGAGAGAATTTTAATCATTCTGGGTCTGATCTGATTTCAATCTCTTATTTCAGTCTTCTAATTCATTTTGGCTATATAGCCATACCAATTCATTTGAGTGTGTAATTGCATATGTGTGTGTCTGTGTGAGTGGATGTATCTGTTTTACACTCGCTCTTGATGTTTCTGTTAGGTATAACCAATTCCTTGCAGTCCACTTTTTTTTACTGTATTGTAGCTGAATTATTGATTTTATTTTACATAGTTTCTGTGTTAAAGGCACACCAGTTCGTGTGTGTGTATATATATTTTGCACTCTAGATGTTTTAGAGTTTCACCCTTTCATTCCTGTGCATTTTCCTGCATTGTTGGGGATTTGTAGATTGTACACACAAAAATTCTGTATTTTTGATTTTTTTTTCCCCCCATTTCCCATTCATTTCCTATGGTCGGTCATTTTTGACCGAAGACCATGAGTGTGACTATTTTTTTTTACGACCACTTAGCCTTTTCAAATCATGCCCTCAATGTTTTTTGTGTGTTCACGTAACAAGTGCCATAAAAGTCACCAAGTTTTGTACCATTCTGGTGAAGCTACTATTTTTAAAAATTCAAAATGTAAAATTCTCTGGTCAGAAATGACCGAAGACCGCACAAGGGTTAATTGTTCCGCATTTTCCCTCTTAACTGCATAAAAAAGGAAACAATTGATCAGCTAGCCAACCAGCACATCAGCCTGGAGAGAATTGGAGAAGAGGTGCCTTGCAGTACAAACATCATATATGAATTATAATACTGCTAGTTGATCAGTTAGTTGGTCAGTCAGATAGCTTATTATCTAACTAATATACTGCTTAAAACTGATTGTTCAGAATGTGTAGTTTTACTAGTTAATAAGAAAATACATAAAATGTAATTAATTACAATTAAAAAAAAAAGTTACTTTACTTTTGCAAATAATATATTTTATATGTTTATATTACTTCAAACAAATCTAGATTAACATTTCAAATCGTATTTTTAGTGAGATGTCCTGTCAATTTTTTTTTAATAAATGCTTAAAAACAAAATTTAAAAAAAAGAGATGGCTGGTCAGTTTGAGTAATCTAATTAGGTACATCCCAAATTCACACACATATGCAGAATTCTGTGTTGTTTTGTAGTATAACTAGTGTGTTCAAACAAAACTACAAAAAGAAAAAAAAAAGTGCACTTTAAATGCCCAGATGATGCACTTCATTGACTTTTGGACACTTCATGCACTCAAAACAGTGAATTACAAAGAAGGTCGATAGGGTCCACTGCTGCTTTTGGACAAAAACAGTTCAAAATTATCATTCTATTCTTTTGTGTTCTGCAGAAGAAAGAGCGACATGAGGGTGACAGATTTTTGGGTGAATTATACCTTTAAGAGATGTGACTTTTTTCTGCTTGTTTCTCACACACACACTCTCTCTGTAAACACTCTCTCTTACCATGGTACAGTTTGTAGATCTTTTCTGAAGTAGTCATTAATACATGTTGTAGACAACAGATCAGCGTGTGTCTTCATTTCTCTCGCTACAAAAGACAGTGCAGTGCAGTTATATCAAACACGAAAGCCTGATTATTACTGTAGATTGAAAATGCATGAACTCGAAATGCATCTCACCCCTTTGGATCCCCCTCTGAGGATTCCTCATGATACTTGGGGTTGAGTCCCCTTACCAAAAAGTAGTATACTTCAAGTTTATTTTATTAAATATACTTAAATATATATATATATATATATATATATATATATATATATATATACTTGAACTTTACTTAAGTATACTTTATGTAGTAAGTATACAAATATCAGTGTACTAGTGGTATACTTGTAAGTGTACTATTTCAATACTCCTTGGGACTAAATTGGCCCGCTTTCTAGTATGTAAAAGTATACTTTAAGTATAACAGTAGTAAACTGAGTACACAACTAGTTTACATAAATCTTTTTCGCTTGTACTGCAAATATACTAAAAGTGAACTTATAGGTATACTGATAGTTTACTAATTAAATACTTGTAGTAGCATTTTTAGTACACTTTGAAGTATAGTCTCAGTAAACTACTAGTTTAGAAGTTTTATACTGCAAGTATACTCGTAAGTTCTTTAAGTGAACTTTACATCATATTTAAGTATACTACTATGTCCCTATTTAGGTATTAATTTGTATACATTGTTACATGAATATCTGAACATACAAATCATCCAAAGAAAGAACAAGGTATCTGCTTGGAAACAAAAACATTTTATTCTAGCTTCATGCATTCTTTTTTTAAAACACTTGAATGTGGGTAAATTTCATAAATTTAAAAATAAATAAAGAAATAAACATTTTGAACAAAAAGCTGAAAAAAAAGACTATGAATTGGATTCAGAATGATAAACAAGACGTCGATGGAGTTGATCAACAACCCCAAAGCTTGACAGTCATTATTACCTCTTTATTGGTCGATATTTTATTCCATAACGTTACACAGTTTTGATGCCGTTTTATATCTCATGATCATGTTAGATTACATGTGGAAGTATCTGTTGTTGTTTTTTTCCTTCTTCATTTGTGTTTTTTTTTTTTTTTGGAAATTCTGTACAGTAGATGTGTACTAGCGCCCCCTACCATATAACAATGAAAACACGGATTGTAGGAGCACAAGTATAGCTCAAATATATTTAGACTTTTTCTAAGTATAAGTCAGGTATACTTAAATGTCATTTTAAGTTTATTTCTGAGAAGTACATAAAAAGTAAGCTAAAAGTATACTTTCCTATTTTTAGTTTAAAAGAAATATACTAATAGCACACTTGAATAAACGTCTTTTTCGTAAGGGTCTGACCCACGGTAGAATGAAGGGATTCAGCCAATAGTAAAGCTTCAAAAGTATTGCCTCACAATCCCTAATGGGCTCCTAATTCCTTTTCTCGCTGGCATGGAAAAAAGAGGCAAATATTTTATTCAGATATGCTGGTTTTGCCATATGCTGCCTACGTTCCATATGCTTCCTTCTGAATCCATGCTGAAGAGTTTATATTTAGACTCTGAATGTGTCTGAATGGATTCAGTGCACTATTACATACATATATATATATATATGTACACAAACATTATCTGCATTTCCCTCTACCCTGTCTCTCGGTAGGATAACAGTCCCTCCTACCTGTGTGTAAATTACTTCTGGGTTTTCTAATGAAGAACATATTGGACAGAAAAAAAAACACTTATACAGATGGCATTTCACACTCTTTGCCATATAACAACTATCAAGATATTTGCAACTTACCTTGCGCTTTAAGAAATCCAAGAAACAGTGATATTAGTATCCAACACAACATCATTCTGTCCTCAGAGCAGAGCCAGAGAAGATGGACGGTGATGTGTAGGATAACACCCATAGAAAAAATGCATTACAAAGAACATCTCTGTCATACTACTGTGGTGAAGGTAAATGTGACTTAAATACATTGGCAAATGAAGATATTAGACAAGACTCACCAGAACATAATGACACAATCAAGGTGAGACAGAAACTAGGGAACACGTGGGAAAACATTCAAAGTCTATGAGGTGTGACAATCACACTATAGAGAAAGTGGCTTAACAGCACGATTGAAACTTTTGTAGCTTAATACAAGTTGAGGTTTAGTCAGTTACTTCTGCTTTGTCTATTAATATCTTAAGATTGCAGAACCAGTGACAGAAACCACCAAACTGAGGTAAAAAAAAAAAAAAAAAAAAAAAAAGTTTTTTTAAAAGAACAGTTCTATCATCATTTACTCACCCTCACCCTTTCAAACAGTCTCTCACATTACATTAACACACTTATGGGGAAACTTCTGTTTACTTTGATACAGAAGCCTGATTTGTTCACGTTCTTGTAGCTGCATGAACTAATGGTGCTTCTACCTGCCTCTGGGCCTCCTCAAAATGCTGTCCCTCTACAGTGGTTCCCAACTTTTTTTCAAGGGATCCCTATTTTAACATTCAATTTTTGCACCGCCCCAACACCTGTATAAACAAAAAATATTGGTTGGATGACTACAACACACCATGTTGACTACTAACATATATGACATATTAAAATTAATTTTTGACAAAAAAGTTTTAAAATGATAAACCTTACGTTTCATACTTAAAACCATTTATAAGAAAAGAGATGAGTCAAAATGATGAATGATTATAGGTGATTATATTGTTTTATCTGATTTTTAGAACATTAGATAATTTTCCATCAAGCAGTTAAATTTACAACTGCATAAAAAAATCGGTCTGATTTTTGCGTTGATTTTAACAATAAAGGGAGACAGGCTGGATGAAAATATTAATCCACTTTCTGACAGCAGGGGGCGTTTATGGAACAGAGAGATGTTTCTCCGGTAAGGGTGAAGCTGCAGGCCCGGAGGCCCAACTGCACACACAGACCTGCACGCTCAGACCAGCACTTCCAGAACTATCGTTTTTTCAGACAGTGCCTCCTGCTGTTTGGATGAACATTTGTTTTGTAGCGTGTGTACCGTAATAATTTCCAACATTATAAAACTGCTAGCAAGTAGCAACATCGGACACGTGAGTAAGGTTATTAATTTTATTAAAGCGATTCCTGAAAATTACCAGGTTTTATGGCATAAATCAATGTGACATCTTATTACACCAACAAACGAATAGCCTATTTTAGTATTTAATGATAGTTTAGATAGTTCGACAAAATAAGCCTTGAATTTTGTTCTCCCCAGTTATTTTCAAACACGTGGTGCGTAACCTATTATTGCTAGCTTAGTCAGTGTTTGATTTGATCAAAATTAGTGTCGAAAGATAACATTATTTTATAATATTTACAGCTTGCTCTTATTTTCTGTGTTATTGTACCATTCTGGGATACTTGATATCTTTTCTAACAAAATAAAAAACGTTAAAGTAAAAATGTTAAAATAAAATGTATAATATATAATACAATTATTATTTGTAACATATTTTAGTACCTTCTTAGGTCTACTGTCATGTACTGTATTAACTACTATTATTTCATACTAATATTACTATTACATTTACTATTAGTAATAGTAGTATGTGTAAGAAAAATAATATTGCACGTTTTTTTATTGTACTTTACAAATCTCAAGTGCTACCACAGACAATAACAGTAACACAATAGCAGTGTAACAATTAGAAATAAATTCTGTAATAATTACAAATAAGATCTTTGGAATAAAATGCGGCCTTGAGTTTATTTTCATCAAAATATCAAGTAATCTGCCGAGAATTGACAATATGAGCGCTGTTGGGTTGTCTAAATGATTTGCGTGTGACTTGTGTATTTTTTCCCAGATGGATATTACAATTCAAAAAGGGGGGTCTCTGCCAGAACTAATACAGTGCACCAAATGCTGCAGTCATTTCCACTGTCCATTTTGTGATGCCTCAGTTTTCCAACCAACACGGTTGGCAAAAGTGCAAACACATCTGCAGGCACATTTCAATAGATCGGTCCAGCATGAAGGTAATATTTGCAAGTGTACATCTGCATCTTAAAATGCTAACTTATACTGCTGTTTTTCAGAATTTACAATACACAGATGTGGACGCCTCTGCAGAAGTCAACCACATTATCACTGCCTCTACTGCAAATCAACAATTTTAAGAAAACCTGATTTTATTAAACATTTAGCACTCTGCAAACAAAAACACCAACCACCAACCCCTCACACTAAAGCCACCACAACTTCTGCCACAGCTCTGCCCACCATTCATGTGCCTCCCTCCCTCCGCTGCCAGAGGTAAGCCCAAAACATGTTTGAACATGAGCATGTTTATGTTCTGCAGTGTGTGCATGTTTTATTTTATTAATTGGTTTATTTGTACAGGCCATCATTCATGGCCTTTGCGAGCTGCAGGGCTTGTCTTGGCAGGAGGCTGAAGAGGTGTTCCTCCAGGGCCCCATTTATTACTCAAGGTATGTTTTCAATTTTTGTTTGTACAAAAACTGTTGGATTTTTGTGTTATACAACATTTCTGACAACAGCATTTATCTTTTCTTTTAGTGAAGTTGAGGAATTTGACAGAAGAATTGCTCGAGAAATGAAAAATCTCCCCAACAAGAATGTAAAGCATTTATTTTGTTTGATGTTATTTAATATGTAATATATACATTATTAACCCAATTATTTTTTTCACCATTTTTCTCTGCATTGTTTACAGCTCGATGACTTGTAGGACCTCGTGAAAAAGAATACAAAAATAAAGTTTGGTGTGAGAAAATGACTCCGAGCACTATAATTTATTGTATGTAAATATAGAGTTAATGTTCATCCCCTAACTCAATACTAAAGAATGTGATAAATCCTTAATAATTAGGAAAACAATAAATGACTATGAAAATATTTAAGTAACTGAACAATTTCTATTTACAAATACAATTAATAAAAATAAACCAGACTTAATGCATTAAATCATAACCTAGTATGTGTAATATTTTATATAATAATGCATTCAGTCATAGCGTAATATTTTATAGTAGAAAAATAGTGTAAGTTGCAATCTATCAGCAATTGAATTCAGGTTAGGTAATCTTATCTAATCAGGTTAGATAATCTTCCAAACAGCAGGAGGCACTGTCTGAAAAAAACGATAGTTCTGGGAGTGCTGGTCTGAGCGTGCAGGTCTGAGTGTGCAGTTGGGCCTCCGGGCCTGCAGCTTCATAATGTTGGTAACTGATGTAAACAAAGCAGCTGCTAATAATTTTATTAGGCAGTATATGGACGTAAGATGAAAAGAAAATACCATGGACATTTTTCTGAAGGCAGTCGGTTCCCTTCAGAGATAGTCATATAATTCATTCATTCATATTTTAATTCATAATTTCCCTCTGTAAAACCTTTCACTGCTTTCCGCCATATTTTCAAACAAAACGAAACCTACGCTGCATGCTGCGACTGTGTGAGATTGTTACTACCGTTGCTTAATGTTGGACAGTATGTTAGGTGAGTTTTTATAATCCTGGTAAACAAATGGTTTTAATGATAATACAGAATATTAAACGGTCGGGAATTTCATCTTGTGGTCAAACTACAGTGAGCTTGGCGACCCCTTGTAAATCTTTAGTGACCCCTAGTGGGGGTCATGACCCCCAGGTTGGGAACCACTGCTCTAGTATTGGCTCAAAGCCCATGTCCCATTCCCATTGGACTGACCTCCAGAACAAAGGTAGTCAGGACAGATGCCTCCAACTCGGGTTGGGGAGCTCTGTACGAGGGCAGACCGGTGTACGGCTCCAGGTCAAACCTGGAGCAGCGCCTACACATCAACTACTTTGAGATTATGGTGGTTTTTCTAGCCCTAAAATCCTTTCTGCCGGCCTTGAAGCTGCTTCATCAAGCCCCTCATCAGTGGACAGCAAACCAAATAAGTTTAAACCTAATTTCCTAAAGATTATATGGGCAAACTAACTCGTTAAATGCCCTTAAATGGTTAGTCTTCTCTGACTGGTGTGCAGCACAGAATGATGACCTGTCCACCTGTGATGTGTCCCACATGCTAACCTTTCTACAAGAGCAGCTGGATAACCACTTCCACACTCAAAGTATATGTGGCAGCCATTGCGGTGAATCATTCTCTCATGGCTAACCAGTCAGCAGAAACGCTTTAGTCGTTAATTTTCTATGGGGAGCTCAGAGATCGAATCTGCCTCGCCCTCATACTGTGCCAACTTGGGACTTATCTATAGTTCTCAGGGCCCTACGGGGTCCTCCCTTTGAGCCACTCCAGTCGGCAGACTTGCAGCACCTGTTGCTCAGGACTGCTATGTGCTGAAAGTACTCTCCACTCCGTTCAGAGCACGAGTCATGACCCTTCTAGCGATTCCCAATTCAGAAGGTGAGCAGGTTCCCAATTCACTCTGCCCAGTTCAGGCTCTTAGAGTGTATGTTGAGCGATCTGGCCTATGTAGGCACTCAGAGCAGTTCTTTGTATGTTTCAGAGGCTCTCTAAAGGGCTGCCAGTAATGAAGCAGAGACTTGCTGGATAGTGGATGCTATATCCCTGGCTTACACCTCAACAGGCTTGAAGTCCCCTATAGATGTGAGGGCCCACTCCACCAGAGGAATGTCCTCCTCCTGGGCTTGGTCCAGCAGGATTTCTCTTAGATATTATTTGTGCGGCCACTGGCTGGTCATTGCTGTCTACCTTCACCAGGTTTTATAACTTGGACATCCCTGCCCTACAAGCATGGATTTTGTCCGCTTAATTTTGCCTGGTGAGATTATGTTATCAGATCACAGGGGTTACATATCTAACCTAACAGGGATTCAGAATTTCTGTTTGTCCTGTTGCAGTAGTGATGAAAAGAGTAATTTATTGTGCCACAGCTTTTTAAACATCACAGAATCAGGGCCTGCCTAACAGAGCATGCTGAACAACTTCTCTTCCAGGCCCTTGTCATTTCTAGGCTGGACTATTGCAACACTCTTCTGACTGGACTTCCATCATGCTCAATCAAACCTCTATAAATGATCACAGTACGCAGCAGCACGACTGGTCTTTAATGAGCCCAAGAGAGCCCACATCACACCTCTGTTTACTTAATGTGTTTATTGCCTCTGATGAATTGCTTGTTGTATTCCTCATTTGTAAGTCACTTTGGATAAAAGCGTCTGCTAAATGTGATCAATGACCTAGCAAAATTACTTCCAATTATCCTGAAAATAGGTTAAGATAAATGTGTGCCCCCTACAATTGTTACGGTGATAACATCAGTAAAAAAAAATACTTGTGCTTGAGTCTCAATACTCACTACACATGCGGTTTCCTGTGCTGTGGGGGAAAAAAACAAAAACAAAAACAGATTTCTGTCATTTCGAACTCATTATTCTCACATATTTCAATTTTTAATTTTCAATTCAATTTTTAATCAAAGTTTTAATTTTGCTGGTTAAATTGTGCTCATCACTGACTTGATGTAGTTAGTACCTTGTGTGCTACTTTTTGTAGATACTTATTTTGATGCTGGATAATATTATTAAATAAATACAACTAAATTACAGTATTAAATGTATTTTAATTTCATATCTGAAATAAGCTGCAAGGCTGTAGTTTCTATAAACGATAACTCTTTGGTTTCAGGTTGTGCCAGAATTTCTCTCCAAACATCAGCAATGATGACGAGTTTTATTGACTGCCATCTAGTGGAGACAAATCTATTCATCCTGTATACACCTGTGTGTTTAGCTACATGATTAGTTGAGATAAGACTGCAGATATTAGTGGATCAGATAAGAACAATCATTGTATTACTATTATTATTATTATTATTATTATTATTAGTGGTTTAAATGATGTATTGGTGCGAGAATGATCATACAGTTTTATTTAATCTAATATATTTTATTTTATTTTACATTATCAATATTTTCAGGTGCTGTTTTGAAATAAAGAAATACAAAAAACAAACAAACAAAAATGTTAATTTACAAAAGGCAAAAGAGGATTCAAAAGATACGGAGGTAAGAAAGCAGGAGTGGATAAAAAATATCAGAACAATATAAAGAGGCACTTTGGGCAATTGTAATAAAAAATGTACAGATATAATGACTGTGCTTAGATTACAATAGCCACAGAATTTTAACCTGTTAACACATTTATCCTCCAAACAAATTGTGTCATGTTATATACACCAAAGGAGATTGAGCATACTGATTGAGTTGCATATAACATAGCTAGTGATCAAGCATGTTCAAGTATATAAAGTGGCTATGAGAGTATTTGACACATTTATAAAGAAATTCCAGCATCATCTGCACAATGACGACCGTCAGTTCTGGCATGGGAGGATTTGTCCAGGCAACAATATGGTTATAAAAATGAAAAGCAGAGGATCCTCACGTCTTGTAGAATCCCTTTTGATTCTGTTGGGGACTGAGACAGAGATAGATAGATAAACAAACATGATTTTAAGAATGATAAATGTTCATATATTCACACATTCATACTTATGTGGCTTAGGTGTGTATGTGTTATTTTGAAAGCAGCATATCTAACAACCACCAAACTCACTTTTTGCAGCAGCAGAATTTGGTTTTGCGTCGTCTGTACATCATCATCTGATAAGAGGAATGAAAGAAAATCTATAAAGCATTTGATTTTCACCTTTCAAACACTTTACAAATGACTGCCTCGTGTGCTGAACTGGATAAAATCATTCTTAGTATCATAGTGAACATTCACCTGTCTGTGTCTGCGAATGCATATGATGATGATCACAAGGAGCAAGATGAAGCCCACGACTCCACCGATGACGGCAACACAAAGCCAGATGTCTACTGGAGCTTTCTCTGTGAAACATTTTATTGACAGCAGAAGTGTTACACATTTTATTTCACATGTATCACTCTTTCCCTCTTTCTTTCACTTCTCTTACCAATCTTTAATGACAGCACAGCAGATGTCAGCTTCTTCCCGCTTTTCCAGAGTT
>JAFVLL020011623.1:0-23907 GCA_021397915.2 Tor tambroides
AAAATGCAGTTATATTATGAGCTGTTGGCATTAATTGTGCTCGTGAAGGAGCGGTAGCGGAGCGCTCTCGGAGCGAACGAAAACTACAACTCCCGACTTTCAAAAAATCCTCGCTTCAGTCAAAATCACGCAGCTCCATGATTTTCGCTCCGCTCTCACTTCACTCGATCCCATTACTCTGGTTTGGGGTGGCAACCGGGGTGGCAAAGCTCATTTTTAGGGTGGCAGTTGCCACCCCGTGCCACCCTTGTGGACACGCCCCTGTCCATGGATGCACCACTTGAGACTTTATTATGGATGTTGAGGTTTAGATGGTCTGTGCAAAGTCTGTGGGGAAATGAGTGTCCCGCTTTACTATGAATAACTGGATTACTGAAAAGTAAAAGACCCAAACATAGATGCTTCTGACAGTGGACAAACAGACACGCATACAAAACTTGTCTGTAGTTTTAATTTGAATCAAATAATAATAATAAATAAAAAATTCTGTGAATGTGTCAAGGGAAAAACTCCCGTTGGAAATGTTCTGGTAAGATGACTGACAATGTCCTGAGCTTCTGGATGAAATATTCAGAATGACCATTTTATGCTTCTTTTGACTCTCTTAGCATTAATTTTTTATCTGCACCCTGCTCTGGTGCATGAGACACCATAACAGATCACCAGAGTCAGTGTTAGCTTCATCTTCAAGAAGGGACATCTGACTGAGTTTCATTTTCCCTTCTTTATTTGCAATATCATACATTAGGTATAAATGGCAACAAGGATTGCATGGAAAAAGCATATAATCTGTTAAGACAACAAAGGCAGGGCTAACATACACTGCTAAAAATACAACATTTTACTTGGTTTATTTATACGTTATGCATCAATATTAGTATGTGTCAGAACAGAGATAGTGCTTTGGCTTTAATTCAGGACCTTGCTATTTGAGAGACAGAAAGAGAGCAAAGTAAGGCATTCTGTTGATTTTGTCCTCTAAATGAAAATGAAAAACTCAACAGATGAAAATAAAACATTTGGACTGAATCACACAAAGCAAAAGGACAGGGTCGTGTACCAATCAATCTACATATAAAGAACAACACAAAGCAATGAAAAAAATATTATGATAAAACGAGGAGCAAAGTTCTTGCTCGCCTCTTTGATGAACGCAAAACTTAATAGTACCAGAACAACCATGAATTGCTGACTATACAGATACAGTACATTTAAAGGGATGGTTCACCCCATTCTGTCACTTACTCACTCTCATGTCTTTCCAAACCTGTATGACTTTCTTTCTTCTGAGGAAGATGTTCTGATAAACATCTCCATATTTTTATGCAATGGTAACCAAAACTGTTTGGTTACTAACAATCTTCAAAATATCTTATTTTGTGTTCCATTTTTATTGTGTTGACAATTTTTTTTTGAACATCATGAGGGTGAGTAAATGATGACAGCATTTCCATATTTGGGTGAACTTTTCCTTCAACAGAAATCTAAACAACTTAGGGAAAGAAACAAGCAATAATATTAGCAGTTCATTCATCCATTTGTTCATGTATTCAATCATTAATTCAGCAGCACAGGAATAGAAAGAATAGGGTAAGGCAGATGGATCATCTTACAGTAGAGGAAACTCAAAGCATGCCATGTTAAACCTGTTTTTAAAAAATGGCTACACAACTTTCTTTACAACAGCCAAGGTAGTGCACATGATTGAATGGCAGATACACAGGGCAAAAGATGCTCTAATGCTCTCAAGAGCAGTAACAGCATTCAGTTAACAGTATGGCTACATGAGACTAGTGCACAAAATACTGGATTCAATACTGGCAAATATAGTTGTGGCTACGCAATTAGTGCAGTGCTGGTCCTGCTGGGTTCAGCATTGCACTGACGCAAAGCAGGCTTTTGGAAAGACCAAAAAACAAAAACAAAGATGGGAGTTTGCATACAATTTCAACAAAGATGTTTTTAGCACTGAAGGGATTTTACAGCAGGATCAACATCAATAAATCATAGAAATAACAGAGAAGACAGAAGTGAGCTGATCTAAACTACAGGCATGGTTCCACATTTCCATATATTTGCTGTTATTTTATAAAAAGAGGGGAAAAACATAAAACTGGCAAGTACATTAGTGCTAGAAGAAAACTGACACTTGTGATCTAACCAAGCCGATTATCCCATGTGTGATTTTCATCTAATTCTGAAATTTACTACATACTTTGCATTACTTCTAACAGCAGAAAAAGATGGGAAGAAGAACATATATACTGTATATCACAAACTACAATATCAAGACATTGAAATTTGAAGTTATTAAATGAAAGGAGAAAAATATTTCATATGTATCTGCCTTGTTCATACTCCATGCTGTAATATGCTTATAATCTCAATTTTATATTCCATTGATAACAAAACATTCTTCATAAATACACACAAATCTTTTCAAGTGGATTTTCATACCAAAACATGCAAGCAAAGGCAAGTTATCAGACCATAGTAGGATGACAGCAGCCAATCAGCTCACACTTTAAAACCATGGAATCCGATCAGGTCACACATAACAGCCAAAAGCAAAGGTGTTTTGACAAAGTACAGTTGGAAAAACAAATGGCGAAAGCACATTTTTAAATGATTTCATTATGCAAAGTACAAGGTCATTTCCATGTCATGTTACAATGTTTACAACAGTACACACCAATGATAACAACAATTACACAAATATTTACCTGAATAATAGCATTATAGTAGCTGACTGTGTGATAATGTGGTTAATACAAAATTACACATTTAAAAGGGACAGTAATCATAAAAGTGGACTATGAAAGTTACTAAAACCATTTAAACCAGCTAATAATTGTACTTCCATTTTATGGTAAAGGGATAGTTCACCCCAAAATTAAAATTCTGTCATCATTTACTCACCATTTACTTACATAATCATTTATTCATGCTAGTAACCAAACAGTAGCTGGTAGCCATTGACTTCCATAGTTTGGGGGAAAAAATACAGTGCAAGTCAATGGCTACATTCTTCAAAATTTCTTCTTTGTGTTCAACAGAAGAAAGAAACACATACAGGTTCGGAACAATTTGGAGGTGAGTAAATAATGACAGAATTTCCATTTTTGGGTGAACTAACCCTTTAACAGTTAATGCAAACTTGCTTTCATTCTTTTCCCTCAGTTGTAAATTTGCCCTAATGTCAGAGAAATTTCACCATTGTAATGTAATGAAGTCACATTTAGTTGGTATAAAAAGATTCTTATGCTGTTTAAATAGCATGTATTATTAAGTATAACCAAAATGTTGAAGCAGCAAGAGGAGAAGTATGACATGATGTTATATTTTACAATCAATGATGTTAAATCCAAACATAATGATGTAAAGGTAATTCTGCAGGTATAGCAGAGATTAACATTTACTATTCAATATTTACTTATATGCAGACAATGAGAGTTTAAGAACAACATAATTAGAACTTGACATGAATGCCAACACTTAAATATTTCTCCCTCTCATAATATCCCTCTTTACTGAAACAAAACACACACACACACACACACACACACAAATTTCTCATGTTCCCAGGATGTTTTCTACTATGGCAAAAAAGAGGATATTTTAAAAAACACTTGGTGAATTAAAGGGATAACGAGGTAATACCTTTATTATTGTGTCATTTTTATGGGTAAAAATGTGTATCTGTTTACTGTGAAATAAAACCATTTTATATGCAACAACATAGTATATTAAAAGAAAAAAAAAACACTATCTTGAAACATGAAACTTTTCATAACATCTAACGAATCCACAGCTCTGTCTGCTTGTGAATTGCAGAAACTCTTGGGACGTTTTTTTTTTACTATAGAAGAAACGGAAAATGCAAGGAAGTTTTTAAACTGGTGTGCCAAGTTGTCATGTCATACCTGAAATATGTGCAAATATTAGACTGAGAGATGTTTAGTATTTTATTTAAAACATTTAACAACACTTACAATGAGAAAACACTGGAGACTCCAAAAAGTGAGTACTGAAACTGACACCAGAAGTAATTTTGTAAATAGATAAACTGGGAAGACAGAAACCCCATTGGCTTTGGCGATTACCTTTAGAAATCCTGAATGGGAAGACTGTCTTAGGAAGCACACAACTCTGTATCTGTTATGGGGCTTTGGGCAGATGTGGTGAACTCATGTTGTGTCAGCCACCATCGGCTTGAGATAAGATGGCCTCCTAGACTTTTAAAAACTGGTCTGCACTAAGTCAGACGATCAGTTTGTAATGTAAACAGCCCTTCCTAACCAGAGTTAAAGTGTTACCCAGTTTAAAAAAAAAAAAATCTCTCAATCTATTTTCAATCATTAAGGTAAACTCTTCGACTGGCCTACATAGAAATGATGTGAAAAATGTGAAAAATAATTGCTAGATTTTTAAACAAAAAAGACAGGACAATTTGAGATAATTGTGGTTTAACATTTGTTAGATAAAAGGGTAAAGGCAAGGGCAGAGTTTTGGGGTAGTAGGTAGATTCACATTCATTCCCTTTTTTCCTGTTTATTCACTGTTGATAACGGAAGGATGGACGAATTGAGGATTGACGAAGGAAAATCCATCGAATTCAGCCTGGTCGATGTTGGCGATAACCAGCTCATCAGGAGGGGTCAGCTGTGGCTGTGTGCGTGTGAAGAACTTGTCAAAGTTCTCTGCCCCCTTTCCACACTATAAAACAAAAAAGAGGTAGTGAGAGAGAGAGAGAGCGAGAGAGAGAGAAATTACAGAAAAGAAAAGAACACATTTGACACAATTTACTGTAATACTACAACCATGTAGTGTTAATCCCCTGCATTACAAACAGACACAAATGACAGTCAATGACAGTAGGCCTATATTGTAATGCAGACAACAAACACACTGTTTTATCTGTGCATGGTTTGAACACTAAATAAAGCAGATTTTAAATGTTTAATTTGTTTAACATTCTTTTTTGAAATATGAGATTTTGATGCCTATTTATACTTTTGTTCCCAATTCCGTCATGTCCGACACAGATTAACACTCCTCAGATTTCAGATTATATGCCCTAGTTCCTTTTCATCTGGATGATAAAGCAATTGGCTCTACTGGTTTGGAGAACACAGATGGAGAAGCCAAACACACTGGCAACCAACAGCAGCTTCTGACATGAGTTAAAATAAGCGTAAAACATCAAATGATATGTGAACCTTAAAGTATTTATTTGTCAGAATCGCTTGAGTGACAAAACAACATGGTTATCACTTGCTATTCTCATTTTCTATTCTCCATGACAAGCTCACGAGTACTTCCTCAAAAGAATCTAGACAAATTAGCTGAACTACTGTAAGTAGAAGGAACATTAATACCTGACGCTCAATCCATCATTTTGTAGACTTCTTTAACCTCCATACCATGTGTATGAAAAAGTACCAGAAGCACATTTATAATAACCCTATTATTATGACGAATAAATGATTCAAAGGTCCTTACCAATGATATATACATGTGTGGGTTATACGGTGTGCAGGTTTCAGAGACGTTTTGTTAGGGCTTTCATGGATTTGTTTAATACAAAAACAACAGCCAACAACATTTACTGTTATGACTTCACTTAATATTTAAAAGAAGGCTGTCAATTTATATATGTTAACAAAATTAATACATTTAATCATGCCCCTATACGTAAAGGAGTTTTCCTTCCATCGATGCAATTTAAGAACAGTGAAAAGTGACACAGCCACCATTTCATGCATGTGCACATAGACCAACAACTAAAAAACAGAGTAGACTGATCTACATGTAAGTGATGATTTGCACATAATTTGACCAATTACTTAGCATATCATGTAACTAAGTAATATCTTTAATCCACTGACTTCCTAAATTTAACCTACACAAACAAAAACAGTTACAAGAAAGAAAGGATATGGAGTTTCCTTTTGTAAAGCTGCCAGATTCTATAAGACATGCAGCTCAAGACGTGCCTTAAAATAGAAGACATCCCTCCCCCCTTCTCATTGTATGATATTTGAAATGAGAGATGAATGGTGACTCAAGCACTGAGAGAGATGGTCAAATGTAAATGCCTGTGTCATGTTCTCTTATGAGGCAGATTTTCCCATCATATGTGAATGATGAGAAACTGAGGGGGAATCTATCTGGTTGTGCTCTAACAAGCATGCAGATCAATTAAACTTGCAACTGTCATAATCACACACAAACACAGAGACCATAAAAAGCCATTTTTCAGACACAGAGGTCCATGTAGGGCACTTCCTACGTCAGCAGTGGAACTAATGATTGGCTAAATGTTTAAAATGGTAGCTGTGCTGAATTAAGCCTGTGTAACCCCCACCATTAGTGTGAAAGGGACACAGGGTCTGTATCTGGCCTACTTTTGACCATGAGAGGAAGCTGCAGTTCAGCTTCAGGATGTCCTCAGGGGACATCAGACAATTTTTGAAAAAAATACAAACAAACAAACAAATATTAAAACTGACAGGTGATGTTCATAACACACTCACACTAAAAAATAGGACATGATAAGAAACACACAAATACTCGAGACAAACGAACCCCTCTCTTCTTTTCTGTTTTGTCCCCAGTGATGTGACAGAATGCCCTATTCAATGATATACGTGTGGGAGAGCATGTGTGCTTGTGAAGGAGAAACAACTACAGTATGACCCACTTTAGATGTCATATATATGTATGCAGACTGCTTTTGCAGCTCATCCCTCTCTCTCGCTCTCTCTCCCTCATAGAACACACACACCCACACACACAACCATACCAAGGACAATCTAAGCTATTTAATATGACAAATGGCTCTATCTCTATCCTTTTAGTATCTTGGCAAAATATTCTCACTTCCTCCACAGGCGCTGTCTCAGAAAAGCAATACCAATTCATAACATGTTTCACCAAAAAACAGTGAAAACTAGAATTACTAAAACAAATATCAGAAGGCACAGAAATTATACATAGCAATAAGCATTCATCAGGACGGGCAGATGATTACACATTAGTATCATTTTTGCAGGTGGTGTCGTTTTTTTGTTTTTTAGTAAGAATAAAATGTTATAATAAAAACCTACTTTAATATATACATTGTTATTACTGTAATTTTACTGTAAAATACTGCCATGATTGTTATGTGATTTTTACTTTTATCATTTTGGAAGTAAAGACTGTGAATTACTATTTTATTGACAGGGCACATATTGTACTGCCTGTATTATCATGGTGGTTATCAGTACATTCTTAGGTAAAAATGGTTTTGGTAGTTCAAGTAGACTGCTATTAACATCATATCACTTTAGAAAATATAAAATTTTAAGTAGTAAACTATACAGGAACTAATATTCCAACCCGTAATACCTGAAACACGGTCACCATTTTTTTAAGTGAATTTCTGGCAAACAGAAATGTACAGAAATACAATAACATTTAGTATATTAATCACTATAAATACTTTAATTAATGGCCACCTTTTCAGGGCCACTTCACCATAAAAACTTTCAGTCATTGAAACACAGGAAGAACATTCTAAGTTCTAAGCATTATATGATAAATACACACCTAAGTTGAAAATGAATAGACCTGCATGGATTTTCTTACCACTTTGGGTTTGAATGGAGGCTGTATTTCTCTATTTTCCAGACGTTCCCAGTCAATCCGACGGAAGAAAGCATGTTCCCGAATATCTCTCTCCCCCTCTAGGCTGCAGCCCAGACGCTTTGAAGAGTGTTTTATCATCAGCTGAGACACAAGATAAAATCATTATCATCTAAACAGCAAAAGGCTTAATGTGACAATCATAAAAACTGGCATATAATATATATTTCTAGAACTTTTCAGTTTTCAGTTTACATGCATATGCTCATCTTTACATTTCATGATAATGCACATAATTTCAAAGAGAGGTAGACAAATTGCATGCACATTAATATTTTGTCAACAATTATTCTAGGTTCAACTGCATATAGATGTATATTATGAAAGTGTAAATGTTCATCAGTTCTTTTTCTATTTATTCAGTTTAGTTTCTTAACATGAAGTCATAAAAAAGATACACCCTAACAGCTAACCACCTTCAAGACATACTCAAATTAATATGTTCATTCTCCATGGTCATGGTAGATCTGTACTGCAGATAAAGTCCAGAAGGGACAACAGTTACACATTCATCAGAAAATCTCAGACTGTGAACTGAACACATAAATCTCTGCAGTCATAATGGGGAAAATGTATGCTGAAAACTATATAAAAGTGTTACTATAAATACTGTACATGGGTGTGATATTATAGTCTTAAAAATAAAAATAAATTATTTTCACAAATTGTGCAGTCTTTTGTTTTCATCACATCAAAGGTCACTAAATGATATCTGTTTATCTGTAAGTCTACTTGAGACAGTATTATGAATGGTGGCAGAGGTTTAGGTATTAGGATTAAGGGATCCAAAATACAGTAAGGTCATTGAGTATATGTGCTTTATAAGTACTAATAAACAGCCAATATGCTAGTAATATGCATGCTAATAAGCAACTACTTAATAGTGAGAATTGGTCCCTAAACTAAAGTGCTGCCATTTAAGTTTAGGTATGGGGAAGGATTAAGAGATCTAAAATATGGTCATGCAGAATAAGGCATTAATATGTGCTTTATAAGTACTAATAGACAGCCAATATTCTAGTAATATGCAAGCTAATAAGCAACTAGTTAATTGTGAGAATTGGTCCTTAAACTAAAGTGTTACCGAATATTCCACAGATGCAAAGAACTTTACAAACTTTGCTAATTCCAACAGCTATTTGGTTCTAAGTAGCACTCATTTTAACAGCCCGCTAACTAAAGAAAACAGTTTTCCTTTTCTTTTCTTTTTTTGTTTTAATTATTAAATGGTGACTTAAATTTTCCAGGCAAAAATGATTTCAGGTAAATTTCTAATTCATTATCCCTCTATAGTACTGGGCTTTTCTGGGTCAGCTTCTGACAGCCACTATGTATTCATTAGTAAGTGGCACAGTTTATAAGACACACACACAACTTTCAAAACACACAGAAATGAAAACAGATGAACTTACACCTCTACCACTGACAGAAAGACAGAAGGTGATAGAGAACATTATAAAAGTGAGACGGCGTGTGATAAGGCAAATCATTTCTTTCTCTACCTAACAGGATGTTCTTACAATAAAAGTAACAAAAACTATTATGGTATTACCATGGTATTCCTGAAAGTAGTGTTGTCACGGTACCAAAATTTCAGTATTCGGTACCGATACCAGTGAAAATCCACGGTTCTCGGTACCAATTTCGGTACCAAAGCAAAACACAAAAACATGCTAATTAAAAAAACATACTATTTTTATTAATAAAGTCAAACAAAACTAAAATGTACAAAAATCAATGCCATTCTTTATATTTATTTAGAATTGTGTTTCAAGTTTATCCGCAAGTAATATAGTATGAAAAACAGTAAACAAGTTTCACCCAAATTTAATTTGTCTTTTAATTAATGAAATTTAAACACATTTTATTTTTTTGGTAAATAAAGGGGATTCACTGTTAAAATTAAAATATGGAAGAAATATTGTGTGATTATTTCTTTAAAAATAAAGATTTATACATTTTTTCAGCAGTAGTAATAGTATCACATACATTCTACTAAATAATAGTAATATATTTCTGGCATAGTGTCTTTTAAGATAAACTTTTATTTTGACGAGTTGCCGACCGTGAATACCTTTAAATTTCTGTGTGTGTGTAGCTATATGATATGACGCTGGTTTTACTCAAATGAAACGGTAAAATGCTCGTGAAGTGACTCGCAGAGCAGTTCTGGAGATGTAGTTTATGTATTTATGTCCTCATTGAGACGGTAGATGCTGAAATCACCGCGAGCGTCAGGCGCGCTTCAGTGTATGTAGTAAACAAAAACCGCGTCTCTGCCCTTCATTCATTCACACAGAGATGCGCAGAACATGCGAGATTCATATTTGAATCGACTTTTGCGGTTTAATATTTACAGATACTAGTCCATGTCACGATTTGATTTAAGTGTAATGACCTACTTTTGATTCATTCATCCAAACTTTGACAAATTCTGTGACATTCCGTGCTAAACTATAAATTCCGTTTTTATGACTGGATTCCGAGATTCCGTCCGCGTTTTCTGCATCGCGGAAATCATAGGGCTGTACGCGTCAAGAACCGGGTTGACCGGGTACTCGGTACCACCGGTACTTGAAAAAACATGGTACCGTGACGTTTTCATTTCTTTAGTACCGACTTGGTACCGAAGTACCGGTTCTTTTGACAACACTACCTGAAAGTACCTTGAAATACACTGAAAACATTCAATACGTGAAAAAAGTTTATTTCTTACAATGATGACAATACCTTCATGATGACAACCCCCGTAATTTTACTTTTGACTCAGAACAAGATACTGTAATTTTTGTTTTTTAAACAAGAACAGTGAAACATTACATGTCAATGCAAAAAAAGAGAACAATATATAGATTCAGACTCTACTAACTTGCACTTAAACTGAAAAGTTATGGTAATTTATGAGTGGTTTGGCTGAGAGAATGCAATGTGAGTGTTCAGATATGTCATATAACTGCTTTATTTCTGTTAAACAGCATGTTGGTTTGTACTGCTTAAAAGAACTATTGATTTATTATTGAATGTATTTTTATATTTTGGAAATTTAATTTGTCTGTTACAGTACATGTAGAAAATGTAGCACTGAATGAACGAAAGATTACGTAACCGCGTAATGAGCAGTGGATGCCATACAATAGAGATGATCCATTAATAATTCTTTTTCATATTGTAATCATTCCAAACAGTATGCAGAATGTGCTACATTATAAAATGCATCTGTTATTTTCTGTACATAAATAACATAGTCCATGAATTTAGAACTATGGTTGTACCATCTGATATCATCACTTAACCATGGCACTGCCACAGTATTTTGTTTGTCAGGGATGTAGCTTACAGGTATCTCATTGAAAACAAAATGTTAAGATGTTCTGGAAACAGCAATTACTGAAATACTATATTACAGAGAAAATATGAAATCTAGTCATGTCTTTGTTGATGTTAGTTAATGAAAAAGATAATAAAATTATACATATTTCTGTTTTACCATAGTGGTCAAGTAAAGAAGAAATGGTCTGTTTCACTCTCACTCTAAAAATCTGGCAAGGCAAAATAGTTAAAGTTTTGGTCTTTAGTCAGACTGAAGCTGAATCTAAAAAAAAACACATTGTATTCACGGCAAACGAAACCTGAATGCTGATAAGACTTTTATTAAAAACTGAAACCAGGGGTTCATGTGTTTTTATCTAAATTGGATCAGCTCCTGCAGTGAATTTCTGATGGGCAGCGAATTTCTGAGCAGATTCATGTAATATGAGGGATTAAAAGAAGTGATAACAATACAAAAGACATTTTTTTCTGTTATATACATTTCAGCAACTTTCACTGACCGTAATTTAAGATACACTGATATCAAATGTCAGTGCATTTCTGTCAGAATTATCTTGGATTCATGGGAACCTAATGACCTGGTTTTTGGAATGACTCAGCTGCCTTTTTCTGAGATATATCCTCCTCATTTGTCAGGTATTAAATGTGCTCCTAAACTTTTGCTTTCTGGTCTCAGCCACATACATCCATTGTTCTGGAGAATGCAAACTATTAACTATTAAGTAACTATTAAGTCAAGAAATCTACAACTATTTTCAAAGGCTAAGATGAAAGATTAAAATAAAAGAATAATGTATTGGAGAATTTTGGCTCCTTGTTATTAACCAACTAGAGAGCAAAAATCCTCCTGGTTCTCTTGGTACTAGTTCAGTTGGGCTTTACAACCTGGAATATTTTTAAGTTTTGATGTGACAGAGCTTACCCCTTTGCAGATGGAAACTGCTTCTTTGGACATGGATTTAGGGTAGGAGACATTGTGCTCCATAATGGACTGGAAAAGTTCATCTTCATCCTCACCATCAAATGGAGGCTGAGAAGTGTAAAAAAAGACAAAGTGATAATACCTTTGGTATTGTTTAAAGGACCTTATAGTACCATATAAATACCATGAAAAGGTATGTTAGTATATAATGAAGTACCATGATAGTACAATTTTGATGCATCACTGACAACTATATAATTATATTAATAACAGACAAGAACCTAACAAAATATATAGATTATGATAAAACATATGATTTAAACCTGTCTAAAAACAGGATGTGGCTGTGAAGAGGTGCATTTTTTCCCAGAGATCCTCTTTGGGTACAGCAGTTGGTGTCAATATTACAGTATATGTGTATATTACAGTATATCATTTCTGTTAAATTATGGTTAAAACTATACAAACACACATGACCACTACAATCTGTATTACAACAAAGCTACACCTGTATTATAAGACAGGCAGAAGGTAACAGTTGCCACTGCAGGATCTGATGGTTATACACACTCACTTGTCCCGCTAGCATCTCGTACAGCAGGACTCCATAAGCCCACCAGTCCACAGAACGGCCATACGGCTGATATGCTATTATCTGAAAAGAGACAGCACAAAAAACTCTACCGATTACTATTAAATATCAGCATAATATTTGTTGAACTATATGACCTTGGTATATCAACATAGGGTGTATTTACTTTCACATTTTTATATAAGTGAAAGATTGTCTAGGAGTACAGTAATTCTTTAACAGTCTTTAACATGCAAGGGAACCAGATATAAAACAAAACCTAAAATGTTCTTTTCATTTAATAAACCAAGCAAGATTGCAACTGAACTTGAGTGGGTTGGGTATAAGAAAGTATAAGTGTGTGCCTTTAAAATATCAATTATGAAAAAACAGCTTTTCTTTTTTGTACCGTATATTCCAGAATTTAAACACAGCTTATACAGCTTGCAGTAAGCTTTCTTGGCCGATGCAGTTCACAGCACATTCAGTGCGTGTGTGTTTGTATGTGGCATCACGCTAACACTATGTGACAGTTCTAGATCATGGCTGTAGCTGCTCAAGGTTTTGTTCGTGGCTCTAGATGTTGAATCTCATATTTCAAAATACTGAGGACCCCACACACACACACACACACACACACACACACAAACACACATCCCATATACACACAGGCTAATTGAGGTGCACAGAGCAAATATCAAATTCAGACTAAACAATTACTGAGGAGAAAGCAAATAAACATCCACTGATATCATCTCTCAACTTAATTATTAACCAAACTGATCAAGCAAGTGACAGAATAATGGATGGAAAAATATTTTCACACTGGTAATTTCTATAACACTTCATAAGTTTGCATGTTCTAATCACATCTAATCCCAGTGAGTGATAAAAGTAAACAGATTTAACTGATACTAAAAAGGCTCAGGTCAGAAAATACATTTAAACACCTCCCTTTTATTCCTCTTGAATTTCAAGAGATCATATTATACTAACAATATTTTGGCAACGCAAGAAACAGACCAAATTGTAATTAGCTTATTTTACGAACTCGATGGGAGGTCCTCACTAAGATATGAAATCAAATGTGTTACAAATTTACGGTTAGCCATGTGTGTTACTGCTGCTCTACCTTTGACACACTTTATACTCAAGTTAACATGCAGCAACGTGTTCCCAGATAACACGCATTACCCCTGCATAATATGTAGGTCAGCAAAAGAGACAGAAAGAGAGAGAGTAATGCTCACAAAAAAGGGTGGAGGACAAATGTCCACTGATATACACACAAATACACGCACACTTTTTTTTTTCATTTTGCAGCAAAACTGTGCGTGTGCTATATCTGTGTGAACAGACACACAGATATAAAAAAAATAAAGGAAATGTAAATATCACACTGGTAATTTCAATAACAAAAAAAGCTACAATGTTATACTCATGACTACTTTATTTTCATTATTTTGAATTTTTTCTCTTATTGCTATGATTTCTAGTAATTCTAGTAAAAAAAAAATGCTGTCATAGACTATATTCATAGACCTAATATGAATATTATGACGATGACAAGAACATTACTCTACAAACTTTGACAGCCACTCCTACACTGTCTGATTGGGTTTCTACCTCAAAAATTCAACAGCATTCTAGGTCTGGTCATGTGGGAGGGTTTGTTTAGTAAAAATATAGATACAGAGTGTCTACTTTTTTGTGTGTGAAGAAGTCTGAAAGACCATTGTGGCTGCCTTTATAGCATGACTTTTAAAGACTTGCTGTAGGAGACAACTCTGCCACCCACTGTCATGTCATGCCACTACAGTTTGAGTATTTGGGGGAGAAAAAAACATCGAGAGGGTCAGAGAGAGAAAGATACTCTGAGTGTGTGTCTGAGGATGTCAGAGCAGATAAAGGTCATCAATATGAAGTGTTGATGTGCCACAGATAACCTACACTGTAAGAGATTATGTGTCACTTGTGGAGGCATCCTCATGTTAAGGCCTGCTCTAGGAAATAAAGTTAAGAGAAGAGGACCTTCGGTACAGAGAAATAAGAACAGCTTCACACTAGGATCTGCTCTGAATATGAAGAATGAAGAAGAAAGCACTAAAAATGCAGTGGTGGTCTCCATTACTCCAAAATGTTTAAAATGGTTCTGTTGGAGTGCATCATTAATTGCAATGGAACATTTATTGTTGACACATTTCCACAGTTATTAACATCATAAATGTAGCAAAAATAGTTTTTTATATTTTCTTTTTTTTTTAAAAACTAGTTTCTAATACAGCTGTTGAGGGACTGATGGCAAGTTTGACGTCTTTCTCTCTTCTGACCAATGTAATCATTCTCTCTATATTTTTTCCCCTCTTTTGTAAAGTCATAGAAATGCCATTATGGATTTATTCTTTTGCTATTGGAGCAAATAGGAACACAAAAATCATATTTGTTGCAGTTTCCATTCACCACTATAGAAGTTTATCCAACTATGACAACTTCCGCTTCAGAGAACCCCTGAAAAGTTAAGTGTTTATAGAAAAATATTACCAAAATATTGGGGCCAAATGTCCACTAGCATTTGCAGTAGCATTTGAAAAAAGGAGGCAAAATTTTTACTTAGTGTATTTTTTATACAGATTCAATCAAAAATCAACCAACTATAGCAACCCATAGGGAGTCATTTAGAATTCATTAGGCTCAAGGGAAGCAAAAAAGACACTGTCTCCTTTTTTAACTGCTTATATGGCTGTTGGACAGCATCAATAAAATTCATCCAGCGGATTATTTTCTCATCCACAAATATTTTGAGGAGGTACTGCCTCCTCTGAGAAAACACCACAGGCTCAGGGCCTTCTAAGCACTGCTGTTAATCACATTTATATTCAGCACTAGCTGTCATTCTGGGAGGACTGGTACTGCCTGCAGGAAACACACTCCGTCACTCACCTCTGGAGCGATGTAGTCTGGTGTTCCACAAAATGTACGGGTGGTCACACCCTCCACAATGTTCTCCTTGCACATACCGAAGTCTGCAATCTTAATATGACCCTCTGCATCCAGCATGACATTATCTAATTTAAGATCCCTGAAAGTGATAAAAAAAATAACAACAGTACATCACTATGGGTGATTCTGAAAATTGGAGGATGGGGTTACAGAAAAAAAAAGATGTTTGTCTTACTGTTTAAATATTTTTATATAAAAACATATCTAAACAAAACTCATCTTGCTTTTCTTTCCCCACATGTAAGCACAACAAAAATGTAGTTCATTTTAGTTCATGTAAAAGCAAGTGCAGTGTTTTTCTTTTTTTTTTTCTGAAACAAGGACTCTTTCTCTTTCATTCCTGCTGACGTCAGTTCATCTGTTTGCTCTATTTCCCTAGGCCAATTTAGTTGCTCAAAGAAAAACAAGCAAAATAACTAGGTTTAGCTCCTAAAGAGAGACTGAATTAAGTGAACTCCTGGTTGAAGGTTGGGCTAAATAGTGATCTGGTATTTTATTAATGCTATTTGAGATGAGTCATGGCAATATTTAGCACATTTCACAAATAGGTTATATATATATATATATATATATATAGTCAGGTCCATATATATTTGGAAACGGGCACAATTTTTATTGTTTTAGCTGTTGACTAAAACATATTCAAGTTAACTATTAACCAAACTGATGAAGCAAGTGACAGAATAATGGATTGAAAAATATTTTCACACTGGTAATTTCTTCAAAATTCATAAGTTCACATGTTCGAATCACATAATCTAATCACAAAAAAGTTATATAATGAATATGAGCTTAAAGTGCACACTCCGAGCTTTAATTTAAGAGTGTCCAATTACATTTGAGCCCCTGAAAATGGTGGGACTGTGTAAAAAAAATGGTTGTAATTCCTAAGTATTTTATGTTATAATTTTGCTCAACCCCTTGAATTAAAGCTTAAAGTCTGCACTTCAATTTCATCTTGATTGTTTCATTTTAATTCTGTTCTGGTGGCATACATATATATAATCTACTGATTAAAGCCAATTACCTTACACTTTGAAAGTACTGACAGAAAGGTCTGAATTGGATCTGGATGTGTAGTTTATGTGTGTTCACCTGTATATGACTCCTTTCTTGTGCAAGAAAAAAAGCCCAACAGCAATCTCTGCAGCGTAGAACCTGCAAAAAGCAGATTATTTTACATAAATTCACTTTAATCTATAAACAAACATAAAATGATACATGCTTTAAAGTCCAAACCCAGAAATACATATTGTAGATATATAAACACAATGACAGAGTGGCTTACACTGCTTGTGGCTCCTTAAATTTGCCCACTTGCTGGATGTGGTACATCAAATCACCACCATTAACATACTCCATAACGAAATACAGACGATCCTATGATAAAACACATCAAAAACAATATAGAAAACTGTTTAGACAAACTTTAATGCTGACCTTGTCTGAAAGGCAATGTCTAAAAGTGTAAAATCCTATTGCAATATTGTTCAATGTTACTATTAATGCATTAATGAGTCTGTGCCCATCATATACTACATGATTTTCTGTGAAATCTATCAACTCTGACTGACCAACATCTGCAGACTAGATGACTTTTCCAGACTGCAAATCAGGGCAAAAATCTAATCTTATGTCTATAGTCTTATCTTTTTTGACTTATTCATTGAAGTACTGTAGCATTATTGTTAACACAGAAACTTTCATTTGGTGGATTTTCAAAAGCTTTAATATATATATATATATATATATATATATATATATATGACCTCACCAGGTCACTATTGCCTAAGTAGTTTTTGTTTGCCTTCTTTTGGACTGTTACTCAGGGATTTTTATTTTTTATGCTTTTCACTTGTTTAACATAATATTGGTGTCTTTATTAAAAGATTCAAATCTTCTGTAAATGGTTCCCTGTCATTTATCTATCAGTTTACATGCTCTGTGCATAAACACTTTTCAGATAGAATTTTAATTAAATGTGACTATTTAAATTTAATAAAACTAAACCTTTATTTGTAAAAACCATGTGATTGTACTATATTAAGTCCATATAGGTATGTATCAAGCAAGAAATACATACTAAACCTCATAAATATTTTAACTGTAAATTGAGAATGGCACAGAAAACTATTTGTTTTTCTGTGTTATAATGCTGATGTTAAGATTTATGGAAACCACTTAAAATATGAGAAAAAATAGACTTCTAAAAACAACTGTAAAAATATTTCAAATCTATGTAATTGCCCTATTTATTTAGCTGTATTCTGCTTTACTGTATGATTTATTTTGCTCCCTTTATGTCTTTACATATTTATAATAATGCAAATATATCTGTGTGGGGAAAACACCCACAAAAAATGCTGCACAGCCAGGAACAGAGTTTCAATATAGTCAAAAAAAAAAAAATATATATATATATATATATATATATATATATATATATATATATATTTTTTTAAATAATTCTATACTATATTTTAAACTTGACAAACAAAATTTATATATTTACAGTGTCCCTACTTTTTGCAAAAAACCCCTCCCAAAAAAACAAAACAAAGAACATAAACAAAAAACAGTGAAGGGTTTTTGTGAGTATTCAATCCTTCTAAGGGACTCTGATTTGCTGAAAGGTGGATGTTCAGTTTGTGAGTGCCATTAGTGGGGTTACCATTTAGCCCACAGCCATAGCGACTAGTTAACAGATGCTTCTGTTTGTTCTCAAAGTCGCCAGTTATGTGTGGCCGCCTACATTTTTCACTTGCGGCCTTTACTTTACTGAATTATTACATCTGTATTCAAAAGGTTTTTCTCCCCAGACATGGTTTTTTCATTTCTAATAATGGTTGATACACCCTTGTATATTGTGAAATATCTGCCTGCCAGTCCAACTGTGTCTATTTTTAGAATATTTAAAAGATAAAGATTTTGCACAAAGAGTAGATCATCATGGGTTTGATCACCAGAGAATGTAAAAATGTTTAACAAATGCATAAATGTTAATTTAAGGACAGAATTCCTCACCACAGTCTGAAAGCAGGAGTGGAGATGAGTGAGGAATGGAGGTTTGTCCTGCTGAGCCAGAACCCTCTTCTCCACCATGGTGCATTCAACATCATCATCTTGGATGACCACATCCTTCTTCAGGATCTTTATAGCATATAGTTCATCAGAAGACTTCATCTCAGCCAGCATCACCTGAGTATGGAGAATAGCAAAAGATAACAAAAAACTGCCAGTGAGGGCCATTAGCAAACCTAAAATATCATACCAAATTTCACTGAGAAAGAAAAAGCATTATTTCCTCTTACATAAGCTGTTTTGAAAACACATTTTAATTTTTTTTTATTCCAAATGGTTGGCCCCATTTTTAAGAAAAAACAGAGCAAGAAAGGCAGCACCCAAAATCACACAGTATACAATTTTTATATATATAAAACAACAATAAAAAAACAAATAAATACTGGTATACTGTTAATATGGTTAAATTTATGGGTAAAGAAGCAATTATTTACAACAATTATGATTAAAAGATTACAATTATGTTGATTTAACAATCAATTTAAATTGTTCCAAAAAATAAAAAATTAAAAAAAGAAATAAAAACTAAAAATGATAACAAAATAAATCAAATTCAGAGGAAAATTAAACTGAACATTAGGAAAAGTCATAAGCACAATATCCTGGGACTGTATGTACTATCCATACGCACATAGTCCATAAACACTACCATACACACTCCATATGAAAGGCAGGGCCAATCGTACAATCGTAAGTAAAAACTGGTATGCAATTATTAATATGAGGAAGTGATTGGAAACTCACCTTTCCAAAACTGCCTTTTCCCAATACTGCCAAGAAATTAAAGTCTGTGAGCTTGACTCTGTCTATGCTGCTTGAGGGTAAAATGGACCCCCTGTCATCCAAAGGGGTGATGTTTTTTTTGGTTGGACCCAATTTGGCTTTCTGCACACAGACATACAATAGCTGTAAAAACAAGCCAGAACTAAAGACAAGCTTTTCCCATGATGCACTTGGAATCCCATATGCAATTAAGATGGAGCAGGAACATGTTTTCTGTCATGTGAATAGACCTCAATCTGGGTAGATTCCATAGAATTTTTTTTTTTTTTTGGCAAATGAAAATAAGGCTGTGATAGAGATAACTGCACAGTCCATTCAACGGGTTGTACAGTCTTAATTATATTAAGTGTAAATTTCAAATAATGTTTGTTAAAGTTGGCCACCAGGAATTGTTTTGGTAAAACATATTTCCAATGTTGTGTCAGCTCAAGAATTAACATCAAAAAAATAATAATAATAATTATATTGTATCTACCCTGACAAAGGTCCATTAACCTTTTAGAGATGCAGCCCAATAAAGCATAATCCACTCTTTGTAGCATCATCTGTTTTTCCTACCCATGTCCTATAACACAACCCATACACAACAAGGCTCATTCTAAATCTGCCTTCTTGATGAATTCTGGGTAGTGCCCATGCAGTTACCCAAGGCAGATGAAATTCTTTCCATCACAGCATGCAGAAGTCAGTCAGGGGGCCAAGATTCTCTGCCAAGCTAGACTGGCTGGCATTGAGCTCAAAATACAACAGCAGCGCACAATATATTTTTAATTGAAGAATATCTGATTTTGTGAAACCCACCTTCCTACTGAACGTATGGAACCAATAATATATTGGGACAATTTTCAAAAGTTCTTCCAGCACATTGTCCCAACCACTTAAGAGGTCCTGTTTAGGGCATAGCTTGAGTTGATAGGTAAGTGATCCAAACAAGAAGCTCTACAGTCAGAGTTTGATTGTGATGAAGTTGTTGCCATAATAGCGACGTGTCTGACGAGATGGTGACTATGGAAAATATCTGTCAAGCAAGTTTGTAACGGCTACAGAGAAGCCCTTTGAACTATGGAACAGCTATAGAATGACAGTGACGAGAAACACCACGGCAAAGACTGAAGGCCTCTATAAGGAAATGCTGAAGTGAGGAACCTTCTTTAGCCTTCTGTGTGGTTAAACAGCTTTTGAGCCCTCCAAGTTGGTGGTTAGGAATTAAAGAATATAAAAGCCAACACAATGGGTTCCTTGGAGTGTAATGACTTGCTTTTTTTGTTGGTTTTGATTGCTTTTATTGTCCTCAAGTTGCTTTGGCTAAAAGCATCTGCTAAATGACTAAATGTCAATGTTTAGGTGAGAAGCACTTCAAGATTATGCATTGGTGGAAAACATATTACACCATATTACACATCATGTCTCAACAGTGGGACAGATCAGGTGAGTAAGACCTCAGTCTGTTAAGCAGAGCAATCAGAGCCAAGGGAACAAAGTGGTGATACTCATGACGATGCAAGTTTTATGATGCAGCGGATTTGACTGGATCAAGATGGCATGAAGGTAGCTGCTCTCAGGGGGAAGGTGCTTATTAAGGTTGCAAACAAAGATCAGACTCCTTAACAACAACGTGATAGAGGCTGACTTAGGGTGTACTCACACTAGGCGATCTGAACCATGCCCGAGCGTGTCTGGCCCCTAAAGCCCGATTTGTTTGAATAGTGTGATCGCTCTGTACCATGTCTGGGCGTGGTTTGTTTAGCCATCCCTGGGTCAGTTGGAAGAGGTGGGCCAGATCACAGTTCAGTTGGGCTCGGGCGTGGTACGCGTGTAGTGTGAGTGCTAACTGCACCCGAGCATGGAACTTCCGATACGTGCAGCACGATTGCGTGAACATTTCTGAGCTGCAAAAGCAATGGATCTGTTAAGCAATATATTGTGAGGGGGCCATGTGTCACTGCATCCCAAACGACTCAAAATTATCAACCACAAAGTCAACAAAAAGATGGACTTCAATGTGGTGAGCAAGAGCGCTCCTCTTCCTGGTTACTTCAGTACAGTCGCATCATAATAACTTATGCTGCCTTCACGTGCTATTGGAAACTTCCTATTTCCCACTTACGATTCCCACTTGTGATTACAAGCTCGTCGCATTCAAGTGATTTGTTGTCAGAAAGGATAAAATGTAATATTCCATTGGTTGATAACCATAACATTCGGACAATCACGCTCTAAGCTCAGTTCAAGGCAATTGTACCAAGTGTAAGTACACCCTTAAACTCCAGCTGAAAATTCTTTGAGACGTCATTGATAAGAAAAAAGCTGAAAGACTCATAAAGCATGTGTTTTCACATCTCACACCTTCGAATTCTTCACATTTTATCTACTTCATCTGTAAGCTGGATGGGTGAAAATGTTCTTCAGTTAAATGAAAACAAGACTGAAGTCATTCAGTTTGGCTCCCCCCATTTGGTAGACGGCCTGACCTCTAGTTTAGGACCCTTGCAAGCAAATAATTGTACTCATGTAAAGAACCTGGGTGTTGTTTTTGATTCAGAGTTAAAATTTGACAAGCAAATAAACTCTGTTGTCAGAGCCAGTTTCTTCCAGCTTAGGGGTTTGTGGAAACTGAAATCTTTTCTATCTTTTAGTGATCTAGAGACAGTTATTCATGCCTTCTTTTCAACAAGGCTTGATTATTGTAATGCTTTATAGGCTGGTGTCAACCAGTTTTCATTTTCACGCTTGCAACTGGTTCAAAATGCTGTAGCTCGCTTCTTAATGGAGAAGAAAAAGAATGAGCATATCACCACTTATCCTAGCACATTTACATCGGCTACCAGTTAAATTCAGAATTGAGTACAAGGTTTTAACTTTTGTATTTAAAGTCTTGCACGGTCTAGCTCCAGTCTACATCTCAGACCTTATTTGTCCATATTCCCCCTGGAAATCTCTTAGATCATCCTCTGACAATCTATTAACCTATTAATCTATTAGGTCAGTGTGTAAGCGTATTTTGCATCAAAAATGAGATGTCTCTCTCTGCAGCAAAATTCATTTCCACGTCTATGCATACCTCTGTAATCAGAAACCTATCACTGCCCTATGAGTAGGCACACACAACATGTATTCTCTGCAAAAGGTCTTCACACTCTCACATACTTCAAGATGAAGCTGGATTAATGTAGCGACCATTTAATAAAAAAAATTGATGCAGATAAAACGGGCATAAAACCAGCCAGCCAGTCAACACACATATATTTGAATGCTGCTGCTGACACGCACCTGCTTAAGGTCCTCTAAAGTCTGATCCTGAAACCACATGAGAGGGGTAAACAGATATACATGCAGACAGGTAACACACATATGCGTGAAAAGGAAAAGACAATATTTATCTAATCTTCCCAATCAAAGTTATAGCCACTTATCTCTGGCAAAGTCTGACTACTTAGTATGTGGACACAACTGAGAAAGCCTGGGTAGATGGGGCGTCTCACTAGCCAACTTGTAAGAACTAATTTTTGGTAGGGGGTTTCTCACCTGCCGACTGTTTTTGATGAAATCTCGCCCTCTTCAGTCGGAGGTCTGTCTCACACACACTGATTAAAAATGACAGAGGGGCATAATAAGCAGCTTCCTCTGAATTTTCTCTCTGATTTACAAATAAGTGGAGCTTGCGAAAGAAAAAACAACAGGAGCATTGCACGATCACGAAGTGTTGTAATAAACTGACTTAAATATTAAATCTATGAGATAAGTATTCATCATAGAAAGAATATGTTCATGCACAGAAAAATAATTCAGTTCTGAAAAATCAGCTAGTGAGACGCTGGCAATTAAAATCCTATATCAATTTTTTTCCCCAATATTTTATTTTCAACAGTCTTTTCCCCCAAAATAATATTACTATATATTCCATTCCATTCCTTTGTCTGCATAAAAGGCTATGGGTACATTCAACCCACAGCACCCAATGAAGTTACAAGCACTTATATTGCTTTAAACGATGCCGTCCTGCAAAAGGTAAACAGAAACTAACTACAGAGCTTCCACTCTGCTTCTCAATAGATCATGTCAATCCAATTCTCAATAAAAGAGGGTTTGATTATGCTTAGCTCCTCAAGCAGAGGATGATATGCTGGTGGAATTTCAACATCATCTGCACTGAAACAGGGAAAAATAAGAAAAGTTATGACTGCCATCATCTGGCAAAACAAGGAATTACACAAAAACTGATTCTCATAGCCGATGTTGACTGACGTGGCAATGCCTTTCTCATCTAGTGTGCAACTAGCTTTAAACGTTTTATGGGTCACGTAGACATAAACAGCTCCAAGGCAGCTATAATGTATTTCTATGTGCACAAGCATCTACAGTATGTGTCTCAGGAAAGCTACAAGCAGATGAAAAATTAATATCATGTTTCCAGTGCAAGAATATATCTGACATATTAACAAAAACAGACATATCAGCTCCAGGTAACATGCTGAACAGATATACAATCTGAGAGTTACGTAATGTTATTCTTGACATAATAACAATGCAT
>JAFVLL020011623.1:24007-64956 GCA_021397915.2 Tor tambroides
TGCCAAGAGAGCATTGCAATAGTCAAGTCTGGACAGAACAAGAGCTTGAACAAGGAGTTGTGTTGCATGTTCCGAAAGAAAGGGCCTGATCTTTCGGTCGAATGTCCACTTCTGAAGCCAGATTGGTTGTTGTCTAGGAGGCTGTTCTGTGTGAGAAAGGCAGAGACTTGGTTGAACACAACTCGTTCAAGTGTTTTTGCAATGAAAGATAGAAGGGAAACCGGTCTATAGTTCCCTAAAAGAGTTGGGTTAAGAGTGGGTTTCTTAAGAAGTGGGGTTATACGAGCCTGTTTAAAGCCTGCTTTCTTCCTATTCCAGTTGCCTATGCTATGTTGCCATAGCTTTCCTCATTTTTTGTCATATAAATTCGTTGGCTCCACCCTCCTTGTTACCCTGTGCATATAAACCCCTGTTTTTGCCTGGTTCTGTGATTTACCCATGTTTGTTTCTACATCTTGTTATTAAAGTCTGCTTGCATTTGGATCCATCTCGTCTCACTTTCATACCCAGCATAACACAAACAAACGCAAGTCTTAATATTTTCTTTAGGGCTGCCCCTTAAAATAGTTAAGGGCAGACCTAGTTGATGAGAAGAGGCTTAGTCGACCAAATTTTAATTAGTTGGTTTGAAAAAAAGAAATAAATAACATTGTGACAGGAAGTCACAGAATATGTGATGGACAGATCTTTAACAAATAGGCTGTTTATTCATTTTCATTTAATGTAGGCTGTAGAAGAGCTGTGCTAGTCAATTTGACAACCGCCCCTGGCCAAGTGTTAGTGTGACGATTATTTTTTTTGTATGTGAATGCTGATTTAGGTGAATATTATGAAAGATGTTTGGTACAAAGCTTTGCTTACAAAAGAAATAATAGCAATTAAATGTTACATTGCAACCATAGAAACATTTGGATTCATGCCGAATGAGAGAGAGGTACATGAGACCGTAAATTTAAGCCACATGCCAGCTTTGTATTCTGTTTTGCAATCTGGTCACCCCATTTTCCTATTTACCACCCATTTCTGTTTGTTAGACTTTGGTAAGGCATGTCAAGTTTATTCATATAGTACATTTCACATGTGCTGTTAAATTTAGTTTTCTCTGGCAGCGCAATATTAAATATAGTCTTAAAGTCTTGCACATGCAGAATATAAAATTTGCAGTTCTGCCCTTTTACAAGTGTCTGTTACTTTGGAACACCAGGAGAAGACATTAAGACATTAGACAAGAGATAGTCTATGTCCTGCTTGTGTCCCATATTATATTAACATATTACTATCAGATACTGTATTCCTGAAAATGTGTGATATAAAATATTTTTCGGCCTGAAACAAAAACTGACAAAAGCATGGATGTTTACCTAAAATGTCTGTAATACTAAGACAAACACACACACACACACACACACACACACACACACGGACACACAGCCAGACACACACACACACACACACACACATACACAAATAAATAAATAAATAAATTATCCTGGATACATTGCTTCTCTGCTGAGCAATCATTGTAAGCTTGTAAGTTTGAATAATTTCAATATGTTTTGGTCCTGAAAAGGTCCGTGAGCCACGACTCGAACACGGGACGCCCGAAGTACAACGGCGCTATATGCCGGGGCGCTGCCTATGCATGAGGCTATTGACGCTGACATGAATCAGCATTTTTGAGTCAATTAGTGATTAGTTATAAATGAATGATTGGTTACACTTTATTTTAAGGTGTCCTTGTTGCAGTGTAATTATATATTTAAGTACTGAGTAATTATTAATTAACTACATGTACTTATTGTATGGTTAGGGTTTAGCTTAGGGTTACTTGCATGTAATTATGCATAATTTATTGCTATTATAATAGTAATGTAACATGTAGCAAGGACACCTTAAAATATTGTATTACCGAATGATCTACTGACTCGCTTATACAGACACTCACTTGTTGTCACCATAACCTGCAATGAAGTCACTGAAAAATCCTAAACCTTTAACACACAGACTGACAGCTTGTCTAGAACTCACAGAGAGAAGCAGAGTGCTACAGAAGTCCTAGTGCTGATATTGATGAAATGTCAGCACTCTTGGAATTTTTAGTAACTAATGTTAACAAAAATGAATAAATATTATAAAAAAATGTGATGCTCATTGTTAGATAATGGATTGACCACCAACCACACTTTTTAGATGCCATATTTAATTATTTTTTAAGCTCAACTGTCGCAAAATTGAATGCATAGATTTGTGGTATATCAAAAGCAGTGAAAAATACATCAATGCTGGCTTCAAAAATTGATCAGATGAAGGTCTCTTAGAGAAAGGATGTGAAGCAACAGTAACAATGAATTCTGATACCCTCCTGCCTTTTAATGCGTCTTCCAAAGGCAGCCTTTTTTACAGTTTTCAGACGCAGACAATGTTTAATGGCAGGCATGTTGAAGATTAGCCAATAGTTGGTTGATTCACTAAATGATAAGCTGGTTTCCCACAAAAGCAGTTTATTCAGTGTAGTGAAACCTATACTCCACTGATAATCATTCCCTGCGTACTGCAGTGTTACACATTTTTCTTTCTTTCTTTCTGGGAGGCTTGCCTTAAAGTGGCTTTGGTTACACCTACTGAGTGGCAGAAAGACTGAGTGGCAGTGGCGTGGTGCATTTACAATCAGCTTGAATGCTGCGAAAACACTGGGGAAGTGATACCACTGCATAACCTCCAGCCCTATCCCAAAAATCACAATTTATGTGCACTTGTGGTCTTGCCTAGCGGACTTACAATGGCCACCGCATTCATGTGTCTGTTTAGTCCACGAGAACATAGGGTGTCCAATTCATCAGCTTTCAGAAGAATGCTTGCGAGCGTCCACTTTGTGGCCACTACGCACCCTCGATGTGCACTTCTGCTGAGCCTGCACTGAAGCGAGCTCCTCAGCAAACTTCTACCTGACAGTCAGAGCAGCGTTACATCACGAAAGTGTGGATTCAGAGGAAGAACGCGATGGTTTAGGGTGCCATTTGGGACAGGGCCTGGGATGTGATATTGCTCACGTGTATGTCTGTGAATGTTAAATTTGGCAATGCCTGTGTTTGTTTTCTGACACCTGGTATTTATATTAATTCCATCTTTTTTCCTTGATATTTCTGTTCATGTGTTCTTGCTGCCATATGGTCATAAATATGGCGGATAAGCAGAAAACACTGGTGACATCAGATGTGCTCTACAAATTATGTAAACATTTATATACATACTCTGAATGTAAGCTACAAAAGTCCACTTTACAGAACAATCTCATTACAATCAGCAGAGGTACGTTGGATAAACACAGGCTACTGGTAAACTGGCTCCCAATATCGTTCTGGCTATAAGATACAAAACACCTTTGAGATATTGTAGGCTACACTAAAAATGTTAGTAGTTGTAATTAAGAGTAACGGATAATTATATGAGACAGCATGTCGCGGTAGCCTATATATGACACTGGAGCGTAAAACTGAGAGGGAAAGAATCCACGCAGCGAAATTCGTAATGACAGCAAACTATTAGCCCACTTCAGAGGCTCCCAGAGAGAGGGAAACTGTCCTTGGTACTGAAGCTGTGAACCCGCTTTCAACGACAGCATTCACTGTGGGCTGTGGCAGCCATCATTAATTCTCTCTTCAGTGTACTGTACGTATATTTTTCCCATTAACATATAGACTACATATTTTAATTAAAAATGTATACATATATAATAATAAATAATCATTTGAAATAATCAAATTCTCCATTTATTGACAGTAAGCTAACGTTTATTTGCTGTTTATATTAGTCTGCCTGCTCGACAAGGTGTTGTTTGTCTTCAGGACCTGTTATATGTTTTGTCCTATGGCTTCAAGAGACACACTGTTTCAGACACCGCACAGAACGTCAATAATCCAACTTCTCCACCATTTGCGTTCATTAACAAAAATAGCATTGCCAAAATCATGCAGCAAATAGGCTAAAATCCATGGAAAAAAGTTTCTGATACTGAAAATGTGGAAAACAATGATGTTTAGTGGTATCTGAACAAGTCTTATGAAATGTTACAACACTTTAAATCTGCACATGAACTCATATTAACCAGTGCTATAATAGCACATAACGCACACAACAGAGTAGTTCCACATAGCCTACCTGCGCTGAGACGTACGTGCCTTTGTAGCGCGCGTTCTTCAGTTCTTCTCACGCAAATATTGAACAGCTTTTATCTCATCGCAGAGAGGTTTGCTGAAGTCGAACCTCTAAAACCCGTCACACATGTTTAGGGTGAGAAGCGTCTCTCATCATGCTGGGCTTAGTGTTGGTGATGCTCTAACATCTCTCTCCCTCTCTCCGCACGTCACTGACGGGTCACAGACCGACAACGACACAATGACTGTTTGTATGCGACTGTACTGTGCCATTGCTCTTGTTTTATTGGTTTTAGATAGATGATGTCGCCTATTGTTTGCTGTGTCACTACTGCTATGGATGTTGTATTTGGGGTAATGTTATCGTAGAGGCTGACTAATGCCATAAAGTTCGGAACGCTTTCACTGGGTAGTCAGACCGACATATATAACAACAAATTTAACCGACACAATTTTTTTTTTGAGCTGGATGTTTAAGGTCGGGTAAATCTGAAACCTTCAGTTTATACTTCAGTCAGGAATGAAAACGAGTCTGCAGGGATAGAACTACAATGCGTTTAGTGGATTGTACTGTTGTTAACAACATGACAAATGTTCTGTTTTAAAGTTGAGAGTTGTGAAAATGACGGAATCTTGGACCTTTATATGCCTTTGTAAAGAATGTATCCCTCACAGCCTCGTTTTCTTTTGCGTAAATGGATGAATGCACCATCATGGACGTAAATGGTCCATGGATGCACCACATGAGACTTTATTATGGATGTTGAGGTTTAGATAGTCTGTGGGGAGATGAGTGTCCTTCTTTACTAGGAATAATTGGATTGCAGAAAGTAAAAGACCCAAACATAGATGCTTCTGACAGTGGATAAGCAGACACGCATACAAAACTTGTTTGCAGTTTTAATTTTAATCCATAGCAGTGTGGAATTTTGCTGGAGTGTTAACAGCAAATTAAAATATTCTTCTGTGATGTGTCAAGGGAAAAACTCCCGTTGGAAATGTTCTGGTAAGATGACTGACAATGTCCTGAGCTTCTGGATAAAATATTCAGAATGACCATTTTATGCTTCTTTTAACTCTCTTAGCATTAAAATTTTATCTGCACCCTGCTCTGGTGCATGCGACACCATAACAGATCACCACAGTCAGTGTCAGCTTCATCTTCAAGAAGGGACATCTACAGACTGAGTTTCATTTTCCCTTTTTTATTTGCAATATCATACATTAGGTATAAATGGCAACAAGGATTGCATGGAAAAAGCATATTATCTATTAAGACAATAAAGGCAGGGCTAACATACACTGCTACAAAATACAACATTTTACTTGGTTTATTTATACGTTATGGATCAATATTAGTATGTAAGAACAGAGACAGTGCTTTGGGTTTAATTCAGGACCTTGCTATTTGAGAGACAGAAAGAGAGCAAAGTAAGGCATTCTGTTGAGTTTGTCCTCTAAATGAAAAACTCAATAGATGAAAATAAAACGGGTGGACTGAGTCACACAAAGCAAAAGCACAACAGTGATGTACGAACCAATCTACACTTTAAGAACACAAAGTAATGAGAAAAATGATAAAACGAGGAGCAAAGTTCTTGCTCTTCTCTTCAACAAACACAAAACTTAATAGTACCGGAACAAACATGAATTGCTGACTAATTAGGAAAAGGTAATTCCACCTTGTTTTTGTAAATAATAAAGAATTAATTAAAATGGATTACAATAGATGACTACAGAAGCAGATACAGCACATTAAAAGATTAGTTCACCCCATTTTGTCATTCACTCACTCTCATGTCTTTCCAAACCTGTAGATTTTGAGGGTCATGAGGGTGAGCAAATGATGACAGAATTTCCATTTTTGGGTGAACTTTTCCTTCAAGGGAAAGCTAAACAACTTCAACTTCAAGGGAAAAAACAAGCAATAATATTAGCAGTTCATTCATCCATTTGTTCATGTATTCAATCATTAATTCAGCAGCGCAGGAATAAGAATTGGGTAAGGCAGATGGATCATCTTACAGCAGAGGAAACTCAAAGCATGCCATGTTAAACCTGTTTTTTAAAGATAGCTATGCAACTTTCTTTACAAAAGCCAAGGTAGTGCACATGACTGAATGGCAGATACACAGAGCAAAAGATGCTCTACTGCGATCTCAAGAGCAGTAACAGCATTCAGTTAAAAGTATGGCTACATGAGACTAGTGCACAAAATACTGGATTCAATACTGGCAAACATCATTGTGGCTACGCAGTTAGTGCAACGCTGGTCCTGCTGGGTTCAGCATGGCACCGACACAAAGCAGGTTTTTGGAAAGACCCAAGAAAAGAAAGATGGGATTTGCATACAATTTCAACAAAAGGTGTGTTTATCACTGAAGGGATTTTACGGCAGGATCAACATCAATAAATCACAGAAAAAAGAGAAGACAGAAGTGAGCTAATCTAATCAACAGGCATGGTGTCACATTTCCATGTATTTGCTGTCCTGTTATAAAAAGAGGGGGAAAACATTAAACTGGCAAGTATATTAGTGCTAGAAGAAAACTTACACCTGTGATCTAAAATCTAACCAAGCCGATTATCCCATGTGTGACTTTCATCTAATTCTGAAATTTACTACATACTTTGCATTACTTCTAACAGCAGAAAAAGATGGGAAGAACATACAGAATCTCAAACTACAATATCAAGACATTAAAATAATTGAAATTCAGAGTTATTAAATAAGTGAAAGGAGAAAAAATATTTCATATGTATCTGCCTTGTTCATACTCCATGCTGTAATAAGTTTATAATCTCAATTTTATATTCCATTGATAACAAAACATTCTTCATAAATACACACAAATCTTTTCAAGTGGATTTTCATATCAAAACATGCAGGCAAAGACAAGTTATCAGACCATAGTAGGATGATGGCAGCCAATCAGCTCACATTTTAAAACCATGGAATCCGTTTAGGTCACACATAACAGCCAAAAGCAAAGGTGTTTTGACAAAGTACAATTGGAAAATCGAATGGCGAAAGCACATTTGTAAATGATTTCATTATGCAAAGTACAAGGTCATTTTCATGTTACAATGTTTACAACAGTACACACCAATGATAACAACAATCACATAAATATCTACCTGAATAATAGCATTATAGTAGCTGACTGTGTAATGATGTGGTTAATACAAAATTACACATTTAAAAGGGACAATAATCATAAAGTTACTAAAAACATTTAAACCAGCTAACAATTCAACCTCGGTTTTATGGTAAAGGGAGAGTTCACCCAAAAATTAAAATTCTGTCATTATTTACTCACAATTTACTCATGCTGGTAACCAAACAGTAGCTGGTAGCCATTGACTTCCACAGTATGGGAAAAATACTGTGGAAGTCAATGGCTCCTGGCAAAGGTTTGGTTGCCAACATTCTTCAAAATATCCTCTTTTGTGTTCAACAGAAGAAAGAAACTCATACAGGTTTCGAACAACTTGATGGTGAGTCAAAAAATGATAGAATTTCCATTTTTGGGTAAACTACCCCCTTTAACAATTAATGCAAACTCACTTTCATACTTTCCCCTCAGCTGTAAATTTGCCCTAATGTCACAGAAATTTCACCACTGTAATATAATGAAGTCACATTTAGTTGGTATTAAAAGGTTCTTATACTGTTTAAATAGCATGTATTAAGTATAACCAAAATGTTGAAGCAGCAAGAGGAGAAATATGGCATAACGGTGTTACATTTTACAATCAGTTATGTTAAATCCAAACATAATGATGTAAAGGTAATTCGGCAGGTATAGCAGAGATTAGCATTTACTATTCAGTATTTACTTATATGCAGACAATGAGTATAAGAACAACATAGTTAGAGCTTGACATAAATGCCAACACTTAAATATTTCTCCCTCTCATAATATCCCTCATTACCGAAACAATACACACACACACACACACGCACAAAATTTTCTCATGTTCCCAGGATATTTTCTACTATGGCAGAAAAGAGGATATTTTAAAAACACTTGGTGAATTAAAGGGATAACGAGGTAATACCTTTATTATTCTTTATAATAGTCATTTTAGTTAAAAAATCATTTAATCATTTTTTATGGGTAAAAGTGTGTTTCTGTTTACTGTGAAGTAAAACCATTTTATATGCAACAAAAACATAGTATATTAAAAAAAAACACTCGAAACATGAAACCTTTCACAACATCTCACAAATCCACAGCTCTGTCGGCTTGTGAATTGCAGAAACTCTTGGCACACATTTTTACAATAGAACAAACAGAAAATGCAAACAAGTTGTTAAACTGGTGTGCCAAGCTGTCATGTCATACCTGAAATATGTGCAAATATTAGACTGAGAGATGTTTAGTATTTTATTTAAAACATTAAACGACACTTACAATGAGAAAACACTGGAGACTCCAAAAAGTGAGTACTGACACCAGAAGTAATTCTGTAAATAGATAAATTGGTATAGTGCTAAGGGGAAGACAGAAACCCCATTGGCTTTGGCGATTACCTTTAGAAATCCTGAATGGGAAGACTGTCTTAGGAAGCACACAACTCTGTATCTGTTATAGGGCTTTGGGTAGATGTGGTGAAATCCTGCTGTGTCAGCCACCAGCGGCTTGAGATAAGATGGCCTCCTAGACTTTTAAAAACTGGTCTGCAGTAAGTCAGACGATCAGTTTGTAATGTAAACAGCCCTTCCTAATCAGAGTTTAAGTGTTACTCAGTTAAAAAAAAATCTCTCAATCTATTTTCAATCATTAAGGTAAACTCTTCGACTGGCCTCCATTGAAATCATGTGAAAAATAACTGCTAGATTTTTAAACAAAAAAAGACATGACATTTCAAGATACTGTGGTTTTGGTTGAACATTTGTTAGATAAAAGGGTAAAGGCAAGGGCAGAGTTTTGGGGTAGTAGGTAGATTCACATTCATTCCCTCTTTTTCCCGTTTTATTCAGTGTTGATGACGGAAGGATGGACGAATTGAGGGTTGATGAAGGAAAATCCATCGAATTCAGCCTGGTCGATGTTGGCGATAACCAGCTCATCAGGAGGGGTCAGCTGTGGCTGTGTGCGTGTGAAGAACTTGTCAAAGTTCTCTGCCCCCTTTCCACACTATAAAACAAAAAAGAGGTAGCAAGAGAGAGAGAGATTACAGGAAAGAAAAGATTCCTTTTGACACAATTTACTGTAATACTACAACCATCCCTGCATCACATACAGACACAAATGGAAGTCAAAGGTTTGTTAAATATACATTGTAATGCAGACAACAAACATGGCTTAAAGTTACAATGTTTTATCTGCACATGGTTTGAACTCGCAGATTTGAAATGTTTCATTTGTTTAACATTCTTTGTTGGAGATTTTTATGCCTGTTTATACTTTAGTTCCCAATTCCCTCATGTCCAACACACAGATTAACACTCCTCAGATTTCAGATTATATGCCCTAGTTCCTCTTCATCTGGATGATAAAGCAATTGGCTCCACTAGTTTGGAGAACACAGATGTGGAAGCCAAACACACTGGCAACCGACAGCAGCTTCTGACATGAGTACTTTGCATTAATGTGTTAAAATAAGTGTAAAACATAAAATGAAATGTGAAACAAAGTATTTATTTGTTAGAATCTTCCGAGTGACAAAACAACATGGTAATCACAATAGGCTACTAGCTATTCTCATTTTCTCTTCTTCATGACAGGCTCGTGAGTAGTTCTACACCTCATAAGCATCTTGACAAATTAACTGAACTACTGTAAGTAGAAGGAACATTAATACCTTTCTTTAACCTTCATACCATGTGTATGAAAAAGTACCAGAAGCACATTAATAATAACCCTATTATTATGACGAATAAATGATTCAAAGCTCCTTATCAATGATGTGTGGGTTATACGGTGTGCAGGATTCAGACCCTTCTTGTTAGGGCTTTCATAAAATTGTTTTAATACAAAAACAACAACCAACAACATTTCCTGTTATGACTTCACTCAATGTTTAAAAGAAGGCTGTCAATTTGTGTGTTAATAAAAATAATACATTTAATCATGCCCCTGTATGTAAAGGAATTTTCTTTCTATCGAAGCAACTTAAGAACAGCGAAAAGTGACACAGCCACCATTTCATGCATGTGCACATAGTCCAACGACTAAAAAAATAGAGTAGACTGATCTAAGTGATGATTTGCAATTAATTTGATCAATTTTCATGTAATTAAGTAATATCGTTAATCGACCAACTTCCCAAATTTAATGCACACAAACAAAAACAGTTACAAGAAAGCAAGAAAGAAAGAAGATGGAGTATCCTTTTGTAAAGCTGCCAGATTCCATAAGACATGCAGCTCAAGATGTGCCTTAAAATAGAAGATTTCCCTCCCCCTTCTCATTGTATGATATTTGAAAGGAGAGATGAATGGTGACTCAAGCACTGAGAGAGATGGTCAAATGTAAATTCCTGTGTCATGCTCTCTTTTGAGGCAGATTTTCCCATCATATGTGAATGATGAGAAACTGAGAGGGAATGATTGTGTTCTAACAATCATGCAGAACAATTAAAGCTGCAACTGTCATCATCACACACAAACACGGAGACCATAAAAAGCCATTTTTCAGACACAGAGGTCCATGTAGGGCACTTCCTACGTCAGCATTGGAACTAATGATTGGCTAAATGTTTAAAATGGTAGCTGTGCTGAATTAAGCCTGTTTAACCCCCGCCATTAGTGTGAAAGGGACACAGGGTCTGTATCTGGCCTAGTTTTGACCATGAGAGGAAGCTACAGTTCAGCTTCAGGATGTCCTCAGGGGACATTACACAATTGTTGAAAAAAACAAACAAACAAAAAGATATTAAAACTGACAGGTGATAACACACGCTCACTAAAAAAATAGGACATCGTAAGAAACACAAATACTCAAGACAAACTAACCCCTCTCTTCTTTTCTGTTCTGTCCCCAGTGATGTGACAGAATGCCCTATTCAATGATATATGTGTGGGAGAGCATGTGTGCTTGTGAAGGGGAAACAACTACAGTATGACCCACTTTAGAAGTCATATATATGTATGCAGACTGCTTTTGCAGCTCATCCCTCTCTCTCGCTCTCTCTCCCACTCATACAACACACACACACACACAACCATACCAAGGACAATCTAAGCTATTTAATATGACAAATGGCTCTATTTCTATCCTTTTAGTATCTTTGCAAAATATTCTCACTTCCTCCACAGGCGCTGTCTCAGAAAAGCAATACCAATTCATAACACGTTTCACCAAAAAACAGTGAAAACTAGAATTATTAGAACAAATATCAGAAGGCACAGAAATTATTCATAGCAATAAGCATTCATCAGGACAGGCAGATGATTACACATCAGTGTCAGGAAGGTCTTCATTTGTGCTGGCAGTGTATTTTTTTGTTTGTGATTTTTACATAAAAACTGTAAATTGGTTAGCTTTATATACTTATAATGATATATACCTAAAGCATATACAGTGATAATACTTTAATTTTACCGTAAAAATACTGTCATGATTGTTATGTGATTGTTACTTTTATCATTTTGGAAGTAAAGACTATGAGTTACCATTTTATTGACAGGGCACTTATGGTATTACCTGTATTATCATTATCAGTACATTCTTAGGTAAAAATGGTTTTGGTAGTTCAAGTAGGCTGCTATATTATCATCATATCACAGTCAAAAAGTAAAATATACAGGCGCTAATATTCCATTTTTTAAAAAGTGAATTTCTGGCAAAAATAAATACAATAACATTTACTCTCCTGTATCTTAGTATCTTAATCTGAATCACCATAAATACTTTAATACATGCATTTTCAGAGCCACTTCCCCATAAAAACTTTCAGTCGAAGAGCATTCTTAGTTTTTCCATCAGCATATGATAACTACACACATATGTTGAAAATGAATAGACCTGCATGGATTTTCTTACCACTTTGGGTTTGAATGGAGGCTGTACTTCTCTAGTTTCCAGACGTTCCCAGTCAATCCGACGGAAGAAAGCATGTTCCCGAATATCTCTCTCCCCCTCTGGGCTGCAGCCCAGACGCTTTGAAGGGTGTTTTGTCATCAGCTGAGACACAAGATAAAATCATTATCATATAAACAGGAAAAAGCTTAATGTGACAATCATAAAAAATTGGCATATAATATATTCAATTTTCCGTTTACATGCATATGCTCATTATTAAATTTCATGATAACACAATTTCAAATAGGGGTAGAAAAACTGCATTGACACGAGCATTTTGTCAACAATTATTGGATATCTATTATGAAAGTGTAAATGTTCATAGGTTGTTCTTTTTCTGTTTATTCAGTGTAGTTTCTTAATATCAAGTCATAAAAAAGATAACCCTAACAGCTAACCACCTTCCTCAAATTAATATGTTCATTCTCCATGGTAATAGCAGATCTGTACTGCAGATAAAGGCCAGAAGGAACAACAGTTAAACATTCATCAGGAAATCTCAGACTGTAAACTGAACGCATAAATCTCTGCAGTCATAATAGGGAAAAAGTGTGGAGTTTTTTTTCTCTCTGAACAGAAATTCCAGACAATGGCAAATGTATGCTGAAAACTACATAAAAGTGTTACTGAAAATCCTGTCCATCGGTGTGATATTATAGTGTATATAATGCAATTAATTTCACAAATTGTGCAGTTTATTGTTTTAATCACTAAGTGATATCTGTTTGTCTAAGTCTACTTGAGACAGTATTGTGAAAGGTGGTGGAGGTGGCTTAAAACTCAAATGTAAACTCAATTAGTAAAGCTTTATTTAATTTAGTTTATATAATACCTGTTTTTTCTTCCAATATGCTATATAAATAAGACATGTTGTCGCTCATACAAATCCCAAAGAATCTAGAGAAACCAATTTATTGGTATTTTGGACAGATCTGTGCTCCATCCACACAGAATATTTAATCACACTTTAGTTTTGGAACCAATTCTCACTTTTAACTAACTATTAACTACGACCTTTGCAGTTTATTAATAGTTAAGGTAGTTGTTAAGTTTAAGTGGTCACACTTTCTTTTAAGGTCCAATTCTCACTATTAACTGTAACTTTGCCTCAATAAACTCCTACTGCTTATTAATAGTTAGTAAGGTAGTTGTTAAGTTTAGGTATTGGGTAGGATTAAGGAATCTAAAATATGGTCATTGAGAATATGTGCTTTATAAGTACTAATAAACAGGCAATATTCTAGTAATATGCATGCTAATAAGCAACTATTTAACTGTGGCAATTGGTCCTTAAATTAAAGTGTTACCAAATATTTCACATGCAAAGAAGTTTACAAACTTTGGCAATTCCAATAGCTATTCGGTTCTAAGTAGCACTCATTCTAACAGCCTGCTAACTAAAGAAAAAAGTTTTCTTTTTCTTTTCTTTTCGTTTTAATTATCAAACGGCGACTTAAATTTGCCAGGAAAATTGATTTCAGGTAAATTTCTAATTCATTATACCTCTATAGTCCCAGGCTTTTCTGGGTCAGCTTCTGACAGCCACTATGTATTCATTAGTAGGTGGCACAGTTTATAAGACACACACACAAATCTCAAAACACGCAGAAATGAAAACAGATGAACTTACACCTCTACCACTGACAGAAAGACAGAAGGTGATAAAAAACATTATAAAAGTGAGACAGTGTGTGATGACGCAAATCATCACCTGTGTTGTGTCCTGCTTGCACCGTTATATCTTTCACTACCTAACAGGATTTTCTTGCAATAAAAGTAGCAAAACGTATTATGGTATTACCATAGTTTTCCTGAAAGTACCTCAAAGTATACTGAAAAATTCAATATGTGAACAAAAGTTTATTTCTTACAGTGATGACAATGCCTTCAGAAACGGCTAATGTACCCCTGTCATTTTACCCTGTCTTTTGATTCAGAACAAGATACTTTAATTTTTGTTTTTTTGATCAAGAACAATAAAACGTTACAGGTCAATGCAAAAAAACAAACAAACAAAAAACAATATACTAAATAGATTCAGACTCTACTAAATTGCACTTAAACTTAGAAGGTATAGTAATTTAAGAGTGATTTAGCTGAGAGAATGTAATGTGAGTGTTCAGATATGTCATATAACTGCTTTATTTCTGCTAAAAAGTGTGTTGGTTTGTAGTGCTTAAAAGAACAAAGGGATATATTATTGAATGTATTTTTTTTTATTATTTTGGAAGTTGAACTTGTCTGTTACCGTACATGTAGAAAACGTGGTACTGTAATGAACAAAAGATTTCGCAACAGTGTAATGAGCAGTGAATACCAGACAATCGAGATGTTCCATTAGTAATCCTTTTTTCATACTGTAATATTTCAAACTGTTAAGTTCTATACATAAATATCATAATCCTAACATAGTTTTTTTTTCAGGGATGTAGCTTACAGGTATCTCATTGAAAACAAAATGTTAAAATGTTCTGGAAACAGCAATGGCTGAAATCCTATATTAATGAGAAAATATGTAATCTAATCATGGCTTTGTTGATGTTACTTAATTAAAACGATGAAAATAATATAGATTTTTGATTTACCACATTTACTTGTCAAGTAAAGAGGAAAAGGTCTGTTTCACTCTCACTCTAAAATAGTTAAAGTTTTTTTTGTTTTTTTTTGTCAGACTGAAGGTGAATCTAATAACAACACACTGCATTCATGGCAAATTAAACCTGAACACTGATAAGACTTTTATTAAAAATGAAACCAGGGGTTCATGTGATTTTATCTAAATTGGATCAGCTCCTGCAGTGAATTTCTGAGCAGATTCATGTAATATGAGGGATTAAAAGAAGTGATAACAATACAAAAGACTTTTTTTTTTTGTTATATACATTTCAGTAACTTTCCCTGAACACAATTTAAGATACACTGATATCAAATGTCAGTGCATTTCAGTCAGAATTATCTTGGATTCATGGGAACCTAATGACCTGATTTTTGGAATGACTCAGCTCTCTTTTTCTGAGATATATCCTCCTCATTTGTCAGGTATTAAATGAGCTCCTAAACTTTTGCTTTCTGGTCTCAGCCACATACATCCATTGATCTGGAGAATGCAAAGTTTGTAACTATTAAGTCAAGAAGTCTACAACTATTTTCAGAGGCAAAGATGAAAGATTAAAACAGAAGAATAATGTACTGGTGAATTTTGGTTCCTTGTTATTAACCAACTAGAGAGCAATAATCCTCCTTTTCCCCCCAGATTTTCTCTCTCTAATGAGGAAATTTTGAGTCAAGAAGAGAAGTCATACTGGTTCAGCTGGGCTTTAGAACCTGGAACATTCTGTTTATTATGTGACAAAACTTACCCCTTTGCAGATGGAAACTGCTTCTTTGGACAAGGATTTAGGGTAGGAGACGTTGTGCTCCATAATGGACTGGAAAAGTTCATCTTCATCCTCACCATCAAATGGAGGCTGTGTAGAAAAAAAAAGACCATTCAAAATCAATATTAAAATTAATATAATATTATTCAGGTTTTATCCTGATATATAGGTTCTTAAACTCTTGCACTCTTCAAATGTGGCATTATAGATTTTACCTTAAGCTCACTCTTACAAAAAGTACAATTACGTAAGCATAAAATATACCATGGTGAAAACAAGTAAAAACAGATCATTATGCTTGGACAAAGTGATAATGCCTTGGTATTATTTGAAGGATCTTATAGTACCATTTAAATACCATGAAAGAGTATCTTAGTATATAATGAAGTACCACGGTATTACCATCTTGACACATTACTGACAATTGGTACCACCAGAGTGCTTTTTTATTTATTAAGATAAGATGTATGTTTTAAATTTATTATATGAATTCTCTAAAAACAGTACAGCAGCTGGTGTCAATGTTATATGTGGATAGTTTCTATACAAACACACATGACCACTACAAACTATATTACAACAAAGCTACAACTGTATTATAAGTTTGGCGGAAGGTAACAGTTGCCAATGTAGGATCTGATGGTTATACACGTGTACTCACCTGTCCCGCCAGCATCTCGTATAGCAGGACTCCATAAGCCCACCAGTCCACAGAAAGGCCATACGGTTGATATGCTATTATCTGAAAAGAGACAGCAAAAAAAGCCCTACAGATTACTACTGAAGATCAGCATACTAGCAACATCACTACTGTTACAGAATATCATTTTTCCCATCATCCCCTTCCCATCTAGAAGCACACATCTCCACTACAAATAAACTATAAAAATATACTGTATTATATTATCTTGTGTTCTAGTCAAAAGATCTAAACACCCCCCCCCCCAAAAAAACTGATTCACAAATCGGTGTAAGATAAAACATATTCTTGTTTATTTTAAAAGTGGTATTTGTTAAATTATATGACCTTGGTATAACACCATAGGGTGTACTTACTTTTTCACAGCACTGAACTTAGAAATTTTTTATATACGTGAAAAATTGCCTAGGAGTACAGCAACTCTTTAGCATGAAAGAGACCCAGATATAAAACAAAACCTAAAATGTTCTTTTATTTAACAAACCAAGCAAGACTGCAACTGAACTTGGGTGGGCGGGGAGTAAGAAAGCATGATTGTGTGCCTTTAAAATGTCAATAATGAAAACACACACCTTTTCTTTTTTGTACCGTATATTTCAGAATTTCACACAGCTTATACAGCTTGCAGTCAGCTTTCTTGGCTGATGCAGTTCACAGCACATTAATGTGTGTGTGTTTCTATGTGACATCACGCTAACACTATGTGACAGTTCTAGATCATGGCTGTAGCCGCTCAAGGTTTCGTTCGTGGCTCTACATGTTGATATACACACAGGCTAATTGAGGTGCGCAGAGCAAATATCAAATTCAGACAATTATTGAGGAGAAAACAAAATAAACAACCACTGATATCATCTCTCAACTTAATTATTAACCAAACTGAAGAAGCAAGTGACAGAATAATGGATGGAAAGATATTTTCCCACTGGTAATTTCTATAATACTTCATAAGTCCACATGTTCTAATCATCTAATGATCTAACCCCAGTGAGTGATAAAAGTAAACAGATTTAACTGATAGAAAAAAGGCTCAGGCCAGAGACTGGATTTAAACTCCTCACCTTTATTCCTCTTGAATTTAAAGAGATCATATTATACTAACAATATTTTGGCAACACGAGAAACAGACCAAATTGTGATTAGCTTATTTTATGAACTCAATGGGAGGTCCTCACTCAGATATGAAAACAAATGTGTTACAAATTTACAGTTAGCCATGTGTGTTACTGCTGCTCTACCTTTGACACACTTTACACTCAAGTTAACATGCAGCAAGGTGTTCCCAGATAACACGCATTACCCCTGCATAATATGTAGGTCAGCAAAAGAGACAGAAAGAGAGAGAGAGAGAGAGAGAGAGAGAGAGAGAGAGAGAGAGAGAGTAATGCTCTCAAAAAAGGATGGAGGACAAATGTCCACTAATATACATACACTATATACACATACTCTTTTTTTTTTCATTTTGCAGCTTCAGAAAGCACTAATGTGTGTGTGCTATGTCTGTGTGAACATACAGACACATGTGATGGTATTTTAATGCCACATAAGAAAAAAAACATAACAAAAAAGTAAATAACACACTGGTAACTTCAATAACAACAACAACAAAAAAGTTACAACATTATACTAATACTAATATATGGCGAATACTATGGCTTTATTCTCATTATTTTGACTTTATTCTCTTATTGCTATGATTTCTAGTAATTCTAGTAAATAATGCTTTCATAGACTCTAGTCATAGAGCTAGTAAGAATATTATGAGGATGACAAGGACATTACTATACAAACTTTGACAGCCACTCCTACACTGACTGATTTGGTTTCTACCTCAAAAATTCAACAGCATTCTAAGTCTGGTTATGCGTCAGGGTTTGTTTAGTAAAATATAGATACAGAGTTTCTGCTTTTTTGTGTGTGAAGAAGTCTGAAAGACCATTGTAGCTGCTTTTACAGCAATGACTTTTAGAGACTTGCTGTAGGAGACAACTCTGCCACCCACTGTCATGTCATGCCACTACAGTTTGAGTATTTGGGGGAGAAAAAACATAGAGAGGGACAGAGAGAGAAAGATACGGCGAGAGTGCGTCTGAAGATGTCAGAGCAGATAAAAGTCATCAATATGAAGTGTTGATGTGCCACAGATAACCTGCATTGCAAGAGCTTATGTGTCACTTGTGGAGGCATCCTCATGCTAAGGCCTGCTCTGGGAAGTAAAGTTAAGAGAAGAGGAGCTTCGGTACAGAGAAATAAGGACAGCTTCACACTAGGATCTGCTCTGAATATGAAAAGATCTGTACGAAGAAAAAAGGGAAGAAAGAAAGCACTGCTGCTACTCACATTTACATTCAGCATTAGCTGTCAGTCTGGGAGGACTGCTACTGCTCGCAGGAAATACACTCCGTCACATACTCACCTCTGGAGCAATGTAGTCTGGCGTTCCACAAAATGTACGGGTGGTCACACCCTCCACAATGTTCTCCTTGCACATACCGAAGTCTGCAATCTTAATATGACCCTCTGCATCCAGCATGACATTATCTAATTTCAGATCCCTGAAAGTGATAAAAAATAACACAACAGTACATCACTATAGACGGGGTGATTCTGAAAATTGGAGGATGGGGTTATATAAAAAAAGATGTTTGTCTTCCTGTTTAAATACTTTTATATAAAAATACATCTAAACAAACTCATCTTGCTCTTTTTTTCCGCACATAAGCACAACAAAAATGTAGTTCATTTTAGTTCATGTTAAAGCAAGTGCAGTGTTTTTCTTTTTTTCTGAAACAAGGACTCTGTCTCTTTCATTCCCGCTGACGTCAGTTCATCTGTTTGCTCTATTTCCCTAGGCCAATTTAGTCGCTCAAAGAAAAACAAGCCAAATAACTAGGTTTAGCTCCTAAAGAGAGACAGAATTAAGTGAATTCCTGGTTGAAGGTTGGGCTAAATAGTGATTTGGTATTTTATTAATATTATTTGAAATGAGTCATTGCAATATTTAACACGTCACAAATAGGTTACCATGATATTCTTTAATGCATTAGAGACACAGATGATCTTTACAGCTGTGTCTAATAAAGTAAAATAATATAATTCAATTATTATCTAGCCAGATTGAGCACTTTAAATCATAGAATTCACATAGCATTTTCCTTAAAATGTGACCTTCAAGAAATAACACTATTTGGACCCTTTAGTGGAAAGAGAAGTAAGTGTAAAAAGTAATATAAAATACAAATAATATACAAAATCAACATTCGGGTCTCACACTAGCTATCCCTTACTGACTAATTCATTTAGGCAAAATCTGCAACCCTGTTATTTGCAACTCTGTTACTCAGTTTGTTTATTTATTTATTTTTATTGCTTTAATGTTAATCTGCTGACTATTACCTTACACTTTAAAACTATTGACACAAAGGTCTGAATTGGATCTTATGTGTGTTCACCTGTATATGACTCCTTTCTTGTGCAAGAAAAAAAGCCCTACAGCAATCTCTGCAGCGTAGAACCTGCAACAAGCAGATTATTTGACATAAATTCACCTTAATCTACAAACAAACAAAAGGTGATACATGCTTTAAAGTCCAAACCCAGAAATACATATAAACACAATGAAAGAGTGGCTTACACTGCTTGTGGCTCCTTAAATTTGCCCACTTGCTGGATGTGGTACATCAGATCACCACCATTAACATACTCCATCACAAAATACAGACGGTCCTATGATAAAAACATATCAAAAACAATATAGAAAACAGTTTAGACAAACTTTAATGCTGGTCTTGTCTGAAAGGCTATTTAAAAAAAAAAAAGTAAAATCCAATTAACGCTTTTCTGTGAAATCTGACAACTTTTACTGACCAAAATCTGCATACTGGGTTACTTTCAGTAACTACTGCTTACTTTTCCAGATGAACGTCGGGGGAAAAATCTACTCTAATCTAATCTCTAGAGATTTATCTTTCTTGACTTATTCACTGAGGTAGCATTATTGTTAACTCAGAAACTTTCATTTGGTGGATGAACTTATCATTTGGTGGATTATCATAAGCTTTAACAAATATATATTAGTGGTGTCAAAATTAGTGCGTTAACGCATGCGATTAATTTTTTCTGATTAACGCGTTAAAAATATTTAACGCAATTAACGCAGGGGCGGGGCTAGGGTTGGCCACCCCATTCGCAACTGCTGCCTCTGTCTCTTTTTTCTTGAAAAGGATTGCGTTTATTTAGATGCAGAACGTCTTTATGACCACATCAAACGGGAGACGTTTCAGACGCGCTCTAACTTTGCCTCTGCGCCAGGCGCGAGTCAAACGAGCGCGGAAAAGATACTGTGCTCGTAGCGCGCGCTCTTCAAATACACGCACAAAGGTGCCGGCGCGCGCTGTAGCCTGTATCATTTCATATCAAACAGCGAAAGAAACTACGTGCATGCAGTATCCTAGTTATGCCGTCAGTTAAGGCATGAAGTTACCAAAAAGGCGATTAAAGCTGCCTTAAAACTGCGTGCATGCATGCAATATGTTATATATGCATCACATTTAAGAACATGTCTCTGAAATGGTTTTAAAAACTGTCCTGAGGCACCCCAGCACTGTCTCCCTCATCTAAAACACCCGATTCAACTCGTCCGCTCATTAGTAGAGACTTTAAGACCTGAAGTGGGTCAGAAAAGGTAAAGAGAGTTGCATGTCAGATCCGCGTCACGTTCAGCAGCAGCAGCTTTTAAAGCTATAGCAGGCAAATAAGCTAATAACCAGCTGCTGTGATGTCTATTAATCCAAGAACCAAAGAAAAAAGAGGAAATCAATAACTTTTATAGCTTTAAGGGGTTCATCTATATTTAATTTAGAATTTAGTGTTTGGTAAGTATTCATTTTCTGTATATTTCTGCTGAAGGGCACAAGTAGCTAAATATGTATATTATAATTTATTATAATAGGTTCATGTGATGATTGTTTTAAGTTCACTTAAATTAGAAGTTAAGTCTAATAATTGTAAAAATTTATAGATCTAAATTATACTGTAATGCTGACTGGCTACAGTCAATGGTTAAATATTCAGGGGAAAAACTATTTTATAGAGACATCAGTAGTATTGATATCAGTGATGCTGGCCTTCAATCATAAAAAAGATGCCATTAAAGAAATATTAAAAATATACTGTCTTTATGTTGTTTGTACACTGTACATTTGAAGATTGAATGCGAAATTATTGCAATATAAAAGTATATTTAAAAACTTTAATATTAGGTGGAATTAATCGCGATTAATTTTAGAAAAATGTGCAATTAATTAGTTAATTTTTTTTAATCGATTGACAGCACTAATATATATACAGTATATATATATATATATATATATACACACACACACACACACACACATATATATATATATATATATATATATATACATACATACATACATATATGTTTTGTCTGTGAATGTTATTAATGACTTTACTACTCTATTATGGTTGGATGTGGATGCAAAGCATCTGCAGTAGAGTAGATCTCTCTCATTTTTCTTTCTCTGTCATAAAACCATGGTACTACCACCTCACCATCAGAGGTCACTATTCCCAAAGTAGTTTTTGTTTGTCTTCTTTTGGACTGTTACCTAGGGAGTTTTATTTTTTATGCTTTTCACTTGTTGAACATAATATTGGTGTCTTTATTAAAATCTTCTGTAAATGGATCCCTGTCATTTACCTGCCAATTTACATGCTCTCTGCATGTACACGCTAAAAAAATTCTGTAAACTGTAAAAACATTTCACGTCTATGCAATTGCCATATTTATTTATTTAGCTGCATGCTGCTTTATTGTATGATTTATTTTGCTTCCTTTATGTCTTTACATATTTATAATAATGCAAATACATTTGCGTTGGGAAAACCCCCACAAAAAATGCTGCACAGCCAGGAACAGTTTCAATATGGTAAAATATATTTTTTAATACTTCTAAAGTATATTTTAAACTTGACAAACTAAATTTATATATTGGTCCTACTTTTTGCGGAAAAAAAGTATTTCAGTTGCCAAAGAACATAAACAAAAAACAGTGAAGGGTTTTTGTGAATATTTAATCCTTCTAAGGGACTCTGATTTGCTGAAAGGCAGATGTTTGGTTTGTGAGTGCCATTAGTGGGATTACCATTTAGCCCACAGCCATAGCGACTGGTTAACAGAGGCTTCTGTTTGTTCTCAAAGTCGCCAGTTATGTGTGGCCGGCTACATTTTTTACTTGCTGCCTTTAATTTACGGAATTATTAAATTTGTATTCAAGAGGTTTATCTTCCCAGACATGGATTTTTCTTTACTAATAATGGTTGATACACCCTTGTAAATTGTGTAATATCTGCCTGCCAGTCCAACTGTGTCTAGTTTTAGAATATTTGACTGATGAAGATAAAAATCTTGCACAAACAGTAGATCATCATGGGTTTGATTACCAGATAATGTAAAGTAAATTATTTGAGTAAAATGTCTACCAAAGGAGAGAGTTCCTCACCACAGTCTGAAAGCAGGAGTGGAGCTGGGTGAGGAATGGAGGTTTGTCCTGCTGAGCCAGAACCCGCTTCTCCACCATGGTGCATTCAACATCATCATCCTGGATGACCACATCCTTCTTCAGGATCTTTATAGCATAGAGTTCATCAGAAGACTTCATCTCAGCCAGCATCACCTGATGGAGAATAGCAAAAACTCAAACTGCCAGTGAGGGCCATTAGCAAACCTAAAATATACCAAATTTCACTGAGAAAGAAAAAGCATTATTTCCTCTTACATAGGCTGTTTTGAAAACACATCTTTATTTTTTTATTTTTTTTTTTTAATTCTACTAGGTAGGCCCCATTTTTAAGAAAAACCAAGCCAAGAAAGGCAGCACCCAAAATCACGATATAAAATTTCTATATATATTAAATAATATATATAATATGTATAATAAAATACAAATAATTACTGGTATACAGTTAATATGGTTAAATGTATGGGTTAAAAAACAATCATTTACAACACTTATGATTAAAAGATTACAATTCAGATTACAATTTAACAATCAATTTAAATTAAGTAAGAGTAAGAGTGCCTTTTAAAATGTAGATAATGCAAATTGTTCCAAAAAAGTGAAATGAAATGAAATAAAATTAAATAAATGAATTAATAAATTCAGAGGAAAATGAAACAGAATGTAAGGAAAAGTCATAAGCACAATATCCTGGGACTGTAAACTGGGATATTTTACTATCATATGCAGTCAATAAGCACTACCATACACACTTCATATGAAAGGGAGGGTCAATCGTACAATTGTGAGTAAAAACTGCTGTGCAATTATTAAAACACCTAATTATGGGGAAGTGATTGGAAACTCACCTTTCCAAAACTGCCTTTTCCCAAGACTGCCAAGAAATTAAAGTCTATGAGCTTGACACTGTCAATACTGCTTGAGGGTAAAGTGGACCCACTGTCATCCAAAGTGGTGATGGTTTTTTTGGGTGGACCCAATTTGGCTTTCTGCACACAGACATACAATAGCTGTAAAAACAAGCCAGAACTAAAGGCAAGCTTTTAATAATAATGCTCTTGGAATCCCATATGCAGTTAAGATGGAGCTGGAACATTTTTTCTGTCATGTGAATAGACCTCAGTCTGGGTAGATTCCACATAATTTGTAATTTTTTTTTTTGGCAAATGAAAATGAGGCTGTGATGGAGATAAATGCACAGTCCATTCAACAGGTTGTACAATCTTAATAATATTACAGTAAGTCTAAATTTCACATAATGTTTGTCAAAGTTGCCCACCAGGAATTGTTTTGGTAAAATATATTTTCAATGTTGCACCAGCTCAACAACTGACAAACAAAAAACAAACAAACAAACAAACAAAAACCCATTACAACCCCTTGAACAGACTTTATGGCTAACATTTGTGAAAAAATAAAAATAAAAATAAAATAATATAAATAATATCGTATCTACCCTGACTAAGGTCCATTAACCTTTTAGAGATGCAGCCCAATAAAGCATAATCCACTCTTTGCAGCATAATCTGCATTTCCTACCAATGTCCTTTAACCCAATCCATACACAACAAGGCTCATTCTAAATCTGCCTTCTTGAAGAATTCTGGGTAGTGCCCATGCAGTTACCCAAGGCAGATGAAATTCTTTCCATCACAGCATGCAGAAGTTAGTCAGCAAGCCAAGATTCTCTGCCAAGCTAGACTGGACGGCCTTGAGCTCAAACTACAACAGCAGCGCACAATATATTTTTCATTGAAGAATATCTGATTTTGCATAACCTACCTTCCTACTGAATTTATGGAGCCAATAATATATTGGGACAATTTTCAAAAGTTCTTTTTGCACATTGTGCCAACCACTTTAGAGGTCCTGTTTAGGGCATAGCTTGGGTTGATAGTGAAGTCATCCAAACAAGAAGCTCTACAAGTCAGAGTTTGATTGTGATGAAGTTGTTGCCATAATAGCGACATGTCCAATATGGAAAATATCTGTCAAGCAAGTTTGTAACGGCTACAGAGAAACCCTTTGAACTCTGAATTATCTATAGAATGACAGTGACGAGAAACACCAGAGCAAAGACTGAAGGCCTCTATAAGGAATCGTTGAAAGAAGAACCTTCTTTAGGCTTCTGTGTTGTTAAACAGCTTTTCAGCCCTCCAAGTTGGTGGTTGGGAATTAAAGAATATAAAAGCCAGTTCACTGGGTTCCTTGGAGTGTAATGACTTGCTCTTTTCTTGGTTTTGATTGCTTCTATTGTCCTTAAGTTGCTTTGGATAAGAGCGTCTGCTAAATGACTAAATGTAAATTCTTCGGTGAGAAGCACTTAAGGATTATGCAGTTGTGGAACACATATTACACAGCGTCTCTACAGTGGGACAGACCAGGTGAGTAAGACCTCAATCTGTTAGCAGAGCCATCAGAGCCAGGGGCACAAAGTAGCGATACTCATGATGATGCAAGTTTAGTGATGCAGCAGATTTGACTGGATCAAGATGGCATGAAGGTAGCTGTTCTCAGGGGAAAGGTGCTTATTAAGGTTGCCAAAAAAGATCAAATTTCCTAACAACAACAATGTGATGGAGGCTGACCTAAGCTCCAGCTGAAAGTTCTTTGAGATGTCATTAATAAGAAAAAAGCTGAAAGACACATAAAGCATGTGTTTTTAAATCTCACATCTTCAAATTTTTCAAATTTTAGCTACTTCATCTGGTAGAACTTTTTTTCCCTTATGCTATGCCATTTAAGACAGGGTTACACTCTACAGTGAGTCAGGTAACACTGGGTGATGAAGACATTGATGCCATAATAAAGGGACTTCATTTGTGCCAACTGTGAGAGAAGGACTGCTTCAACCCTTTGGTGGTTTTCTGTAAGACCAAAAAAAAAAGAAAAAAGATACTTTTAAAAAATATATATTTTTTGTATTTTTCTTTATTTCTCCCACCAGATGGCACCAATCTCCCTTCCATGCACTGGATTTTTAATACTTTTGCTGTATTTTTAACTTACACATTGTATTAAGTGAAAATAATATGAAATACTATTATTTTATATAAAAATAGACAAATTTAGAAGTGAATTTTGTGTAGTACCATGAAATTGTCTCAAAATACTAAATATTCAAAAATAAATTTTGAAACAAACTATTACACTTATTGTCTCAGCCTGTGTTTTATTGAAGAATACCAGAAGGTTAAAGACATTGGCCATTGTTTTTTTTTTTTAATAATTATCTTTGTTTACTGAGCTGTTAGGTCAATGTGCAAGTGTATTTTGCATCAAAAATGGGATGTCTCCCTGCAGGAAAATTCATTCCCACGTCTATGCATACCTGTATATCAGAAACCTATCACTGCCCCATGAGCAGGCACACACAAGTATTCTCTGCAAAAGGTCTTCACACAAGATGAAGCTTGATTAATGTAGCGACCATTTAATAAAAAAGTGATGCAGATAAAATGGGCATATAACCAGCCAGCCAATCAACACACACATATTTGAATGCTGCTGCTGACACGCACCTGCTCAAGGTCCACTAAAGTCTGATCCTGAAACCACATGAGAGGAGTAAACAGAGATATACATGCAGACAGGTAACATAGGTGTGAACCAACCAGTTATAGCCACTTATCTCTGGCAAAGTCCGACTACTTAATATGTGGATGCAGTTGAGAAAGTCTGGGTAAATGAGGCGTCTCACTAGCCAACTTGTATGAACTAACTTTCGGTAGGGGGTTTCTCACCTGCCGACTGTTTTTGATGAAATCTCGCCCTCTTCAGTCGGAGGTCTGTCACACACACACTGATTAAAAATGACAGACAATGCCTCTAAATTTTCTATCTGATTTACAAATAAGTGGAGCTTGTGAAAGAAAAACAACAGGAGCACTGCACGAACATGAAGTGTTGTAATAAACTGACTTAAATCTTAAATCTATGAGATCTATGAGAAAAAAATCAGCTAGTGAGACGCTGGCAATTTAAATCCTGTATCAAATAGTTTGTTTTTTTTCAATAGTCTTTCCTCCCCAAAATAATTTTACTATACATTCCATTCCATTCCTTTGTCTGCTTAAAAGGCTATGGGTACATTCAACACACAGCACCCAATGAAGCTACAAGCACTTGTATTGCTTTAAACGACGCTGTCCTGCAAAAGGTAAACAGAAACTGATTCTCAAAGCCGATGGTGACTGACGTGGCAACACGTTTCTCATCTAGTGCGCAACTAGCTTTAAATGTTTTATGAGTCACGTAGACATAAACAGCTCCAAGGCAGCTATAATGTATTTCTATGTGTACTAGCATCTACAGTGTGTTTCTCAGGAAAGCTACAAGCAGATGAAAAATGTATATCTCCTAATCATGTTTCCAATGCAACAATATATCTGACATATACACAAAAACAACAGCTAAAATACTGACAGACCTGCTCCAGCTAACATGCTAAACAGATATACAATCTGAGTTACGTAATGTTATTGTTGACATAATAACAATGTATTTCACACTAAACATTTGCTGTTTCTCTCGGGAGTCTTTAGGCCTGAGGGTCACTGTAATAATTTATTGATGGTGTTTGCCAATCTACTCATTCTACCTAGTCAATAAAGACAAAATAATTGTTCTAAAATAATAATTTGATTCTCATTATTCATGATTAATTCACAATAGCTTATTGTTAACAATTGGGAAATAAAATGTTGTTCGGTAAGAGCCACAGACTAATTCAGGGGCGGTTCTAGACCCTTTTTGTCATCTCAGCCCCCCTAAATCTATAATCAGCTATCTGAACGATCAGGCCAGTGCTGCTTCCTCAAGAAAGTTTATGATTCTCGCTCGTTTAATCGATCTCAATGTGGTATTCAGGCGCTGTGATAGATTGTTAATGTGCGTGCACACATTTGAATGAAGCGCGCACGCACTGAGAGGCACTGCACGGACAGCACGCTAGGTTTCATGAAAGTGCGTTTCAATGGCACAGCACGATTTTCTGTTTCTATTTGGTGTGCGTGATACGCACCTTCCCCACACCTCTAAACCTAACCATTGCGTCTCATATGCACACCAAAGTCAGTTTTTGCATATAAATAGCTACCAAATAGAAACAGAAAATCGTGCCAATTAAATGCACTTTCATGAGCTCAGGTCATTCCCTTTCATGTCTTCTCGAGCAAATAAGCAAATACACAAAATATTATGTTACAATGGCTGTCTTGACGAGTATCCAAGTAAACGCAGTCGGTTACATCTTGAATAAATATAAATATCGGATGTGTGTCAGTATAACAGATTCATGCATTTCTTATATTAGGCTAATAATGTTAATCAAACAACAAAAGAAAAACATGAGAATCACTCACTAAGCAACTTCTGTAACTTTAGGTAATTGTGTCTAATTACTTAGTTTTCATAATCACAGTAAAATACTGTTTATTTAGGTAATATGTATCGTTTTATCTAATGGTCTCTCTGAGGGCTAAGCCCCCCTAAAGATGAAATCCTAGAACCGCCCCTGGACTAATTTGTGTGATTTGTGTCAAAAATAGCTTTTCTAAACAAAAACAAGAGAAGTTTATGAGGTTTGCACATAAGGATAATAAAAGAGTCACCTCAAACTTCTGTCGGAGCTCGGTATTCTCATCATCTTCATCTGGAATGGGCACATTGTAGTACTCCCCCTCCTCCTGGTTTAACATTTTATACCTGCATCACAGGTAAAGAGATGGCACAAGTTATGACCGCGTATTCATCAAAGCAAAGTCCCTACAGGTCTGTTTATTTACCTAAGATTCATTCTGTTTAGAGTCTGTAAAACACTATAAATTTTTTCTCCAAATAATTTCATTATATAAATGATATTCCATAGCATGTCTGCTTAATTGGCTACAGTGGTGTACAATTTTGGGAAAGATTATGTGAACAACAACATCAAATTAGTCTTTTTTTGTCACACAAAGCTAGCTTCAGAGGGCTTATAATAGCGTGCACTACACGGCTTTGATGTTGGTTTTTAACTAATGAGACGTATCTAATAACAGTAGGAAATGACTAATTAACAAGTGACCAAACCTTTTCCTGTCAGATACTTACATGGGTCAGTGAGAAAGAGAAAAATCCTTACCATCCACACACTGGGGATTTCATGAGCTCAGACACACCAAATGACATTGAGCCCATGAAATCATTACGGGTGGTTCTGTCCCAATCCCAGACCTCCACAGACAGCCGACGGTCCTTATCTGTTGGCTTCAGTTTACTGGAACAGACAGACAGACACACACACACACGGACCAGAATGAAGCATTGCATTAGTGCTCTCCTCATCATATTCTAAAGGGCTTTTCAGCTACTCCGGGGCCAGATTATTCAGATGAAAACTCAAGAGAGGCTAAACATTTTTTTTTTTACAGTAAATTAACTATATCACTTTCATTGTAAATATTAACATGAAAACACAAACCGAATAGCCTAAGCAGCTATTTACAGACATTAAAATAGTGAGGGTATTACAATAAAGTTTAAGGTTCGCTAAAAAATTCCTTCAAAAGGTGAACACGATCTCCCACCTAAATGAGTCTCTTCTTTAGATAAAGACTGTCAAACTGTCTTCATGTATGCAGATTTAGGCCTACATTATGAACAAACGATGACACACACTGGTTAAACATTTAAAGCATAGAATATAAGCAAACATTTCCACGAATATTAATTCCTCATTATTGAATTTTAAAGGTGCACTAGGTAACTTTTTTTCTTCAAAATTAACAAAACGTACTTAATAAGCGAGTACATTTTGAATCCAAACTGTGTTTTTGTCTTATCCTAAATCACTATGGTGAGCCTCTAATAAGTGTTCATATTCAGATTATTTTAGACCGCCATCCGGACAGCCAAATCCCTCACAATCTTCAAGAAACTACTGAAAACTCATCTTTTCTGTGAGCATATAACTGCCACCTCATAAAAAAAACCTGTTCCTTCACTTTTTCTGTTCTCTTACTATCCTTATCCCTTCCTGACCTAGCTTTTATTAATTTGAACGATGACTGAAACCTTGTATAACAGGCTCTTCTCATGTTTATTGCCATCTTACGGTAAATCGATTGTTGTATTCCTCAATTGTAAGTCGCTTTGGTTAAAAGCGTCTGCCAAATGAATAAATGTAAATATAAATGTAGACCTGTCAGGACGATCCCTGCTGGAGAAGCTTAGTACCCGCATGACCTTCGTATCCATAAACAGAGAGAATCAGCTCCAGCTACAATGTTTTTTTTTGTTTTTTTTTTCGCATGAAACATGCAGTTTTATTTATGAACCGATAGAGCCCTAACAGTGTACCTTTAATTATTTCATTTTTATTTACGATGTCATCATCCACCTGTACAGATGCATCACTGTATCAATTGCTGTGTTTATGATGATCTGTTCACAGTCAATTATTTGCATAAATATATTTGAATGGATAAGATGTGATTGAATGTATGCACCTAAACGGTGCTGGTCCCTGTGCTTTTCTTTACCACCACCTATCACTTTGGCTGCTTCCCCACCATAGAAATAGCATCAGCATTCAGCCCAATTCTTTACCTAATAAGGTAGGGATGGGGGACGGATTATAATAGCCATATAGCACAGATCGTGTCACAGAATTAAATGTTCCCCCACACTGATTATATATTCAATGATTTGAACTTAGAACCTTATATCGATTTGAACATAGACCTTCTCTATGGAAGTCACTCTATAGAAAGGTTCACTCCACTATACCGATGAATAGCCATGTGACATCTTTGAAAATCTTTCGTATTTATCTGTATGTTCTTCATTTTTAGCTGATGTCTGATTTGTAGGAAGATATAAATAATTTTTATTTTGAATGTTTGTTATGTTTTTTGAGGGGTTATTCATATGCGTATCTTTTTAAGGTGTGAATTGCTCTGTCCTCCTTGCAATGAACTGTTTAATGCCATACATTAAAACCGATGATACAGTATACCTGTATGGAAGTGTATATTTTATAGAGCAAGTAATAACATGTTGTGTAAAAATCAATAAATAATACAATGCTTATGCACATACAGTAAAATTAACACCAATGACACATTAATCCAAAATATTAGGCTGTAATAAAAAAATGTTGCGACTCACAATGTAAATGACTCGTTCCAAGTCGGATTCAGGGAAGAACGGATGGTTTTAGTTTTCTGCTTCGTCTCATGTTTAGGGTCTGGAATCAACTTGAGTTTTACATATGGATCAGACAATCCATTCGGGTCCATTGGAATCAAGTTCTTTCCTTCCCCAACTGCAACACAATATGCCAAATAAAAGATGACATCAGAACATTAAAATAAAAAAAATATATATTTATAAAATAAAATAAAACAGAGATAAATAATAGAGGGCAGGTAACGAGGCTGAAGTCTCAGGGTAACGTAACTCCACATAAACTATGAACTGTGACATAATAATATAGAAGTGGCTTTAAACGATAATTACTATGCAATATGAATTGACTATGAATGTTAGCAGCTGGATTAAGTATCATAATCAGGGTACAAAACACTCCAGCTCAGGGTCATGGTGTCAGAGCAGAAATGCACATGTAGGTATTTAATGCTTTTTGTTGAACTGATCATATATGAAGGCATTCCATAACTGTTTGTCTGGTTTAGAGTGCTACTTTATATAATCACACGTGACCACACACACACACACACACACACACATACACAACGCATAAGACAACACGGAAAGACCTGCTACACATTTCCTTTACTCAAACCCACAGAAAGGTTAGACTTTGAATATCTAAATATGTCACAACCAACAAGGCTAATGCAAACATGTGGTGTGCCACTAACATTTATATCACTGAATACAACGAAAACATGGGGCACAATAAAAAAAAAAGATATGTATGTATAGAATAAATAAATAAATAACGGAGGAGATCCGTCAAAGGACTTTAGTCTGTGAAGTAGACATTACCAGACTACAACTCACACAGACTACATAACATGCTGTCTGAAAATGCAAATATCAACACCGACTACCTCAGTCCCTGAACTGCTTATGTTTGGCAGGTAGGAGGCGCCCTACACATTAATGACCCAACATGTCTCTGTGTTTGCTTCTCTCTCTCTTTAAATTCATTCATTCAATTTAAAAGCACTTTACTGCTATGACATTACACATACAATACCACAAACCATAAATTCAAAATCCAAGAACACTAAATAGAGTGAAAATATAACAATAAAATATAATAGCAACAATAAATCAGTTAAAAAGTAAACAAACAGCAAGATAGCTATTGACAACAATATATGCTTCTGACAGAATGTAAAGATATGGTCCTCAAGGATGTGGCAATCTAAAACCATAACCACAACACAAACTTCATCTGACCAGGAAATATTTTGTCTAGCACAGCTCAAACGTAGGTGTGTGAAAGTCAATGTAGACTCGAGAACTATAACTACAACATGAGACCAATGAATTCTTGTGTGAAAACTTAGACCAAAGAATTAATACATTAACAAATTTGTAGTCAAGGTAGTCATTATTCACAGATGAATTTTTGTGTCATACTTAAGGTTAGTTCTTGATTAGTACATGCCTTAAATCATCATTAGGTCATATAAAGTGATATTTAATTTAGGTATTAGTTATTGATTATTCGCATACTGTTACTGAGTATGCAGATGCATGAAAACTAATGGAGTTTCAGTCAGACGTTTAAACAAAATTAGAACTTTCAGTCCATATTATGCTTCAGCTGAAACTTTCATCAAGATTTTTTTCTTCTGCTAAGACTCTCGGGGGAAACTATGCTATGAAAATGGAGTAGTTCAGTAGTAGTATATATTAATGCCATGTTAGCATCTTAGGCTATTTTCATGGCAAAAACAATTAAAAAATACAAGTATAACAAATACAATAAAAACCAGCAAACAAACAAACAAACAAACAAGTTATATTACACAATATTTTTTACATTAACATATGATAAAAAATCTGGCAAAATTATACTAAACTCTTTAAGTGAGTTCACTTCATAAAAGACTTTTCTACATACATTGAAAATGGAGGGTCAAGACGATAAACTACAAACAGATAATCAAGGAAAAGGGGGAAAAAAAGCTTTGTGTTCTTCCCTTGGGCCAACACTGCAAAATAAACATTGCTGGCATATTTGTCCTCCTCTAAGAGTAAATACTTCATAGCTCTCTTAAGAGAACTGCACGCTAAGGTCTTCCCCTCAGAGGCGTGATGCATGATGGATTAGATATCTTGAACATGAAAGTACAGTACATAACAAGGCCAAAAGTATGTGGACATCCCCTTCTGAATAATGGCTTTGCCTATTTCAGTAATTCCACTGATGTCAAATCTTAATGCTAGATCACACAATGACATTTTATAGAATTTTGTGCTTCCAACTTTGATGCAAAAGTTTGAGGAGGGTCTAAAACGTAAGGCTCAAGTAGAAATAAAATGACTGTGTCAAGTGTGGACGAACTTAATTGGCCCTTGCCTGAAGCCCTACTGAGCACCTTTGAGATAAATTGGAACAATGAGCCAGGCCCCATCACTCAACGAGAGTGTCTGACCTCCCTGTAACCTTGTGTCATGTTCACAATCTAATTTCAAAAGCATTGAAACAATCATGCTTTCATAACAACTTCCAGTCTTCTTGAAAGCCTTTCTGCTAGATGTTGTACAAGGATTTGCCATTCCAATTTATGCCGAAGATGTTCAGTGGGCTTCAGGTCTGGGATTTGTTCAGGCATTTCAATTCCTTCCACACCAGAATCGGTAAAGCATTTCTACGGTATATGGACCTCAGTGAGTTTTGGCACAGCATTACCCTGACGCCAGATTAACTGTTGTCCTTCCTTGCACCACTTTTGGTAGATCCTAACCACTACATACTGGAAACATCCAATAAGATTTGCCATTTTGGAGATGCTTTGACTCAGTCGTCTAGCCATAACTATCTTGTCACTCAGATCTTCTTGCTTTTTCATTTTTCCTGCTTCCAACACATGAAATTCAGGAATCGATTGTTCACTTGCTGCCTAATATATCTGATATATTCAATATAATCAATATTATTCTCTTCATCAGTGGTGTCAGTGGTTTTAATATTATGGGTGATCTGTGTATAGTGGCATTGCCATACTGGAATAGAATTGATAATATTAATGGTAACACTGGTAATGCATTAATTAACATGAACTAACAATGAACAATATATTTTTTACAGCATTAATCTTTATTAATGTTAGTTAATTAGTTAATGTTCAGGTTAGTTCACAGTGCAATAACTAATGTTAAAGGTTGCACTTTATTTTACAGTATGTGTACGTACATGTACTTACAGTGTACTTGCAGTGTACCTATCTAAGAAAGTACTGGTAATATAAGGTAACTACATGGGGCAGGGTTAGGTTTAGGGGTAGGTTCAACAGATACAACTTTTGATCTTCAAAAATGTATTATTAAATGTTGAGATTAACATTAACTAAGATAAATTAATTCTGAAGAAGTATTGTTAATCTGTATTTCATTTTAACTAATGCTAGCAAATGAAAACTGAAAAGTGTTACCACATTTGACCCAATCAGATATGAATCCATGAATTCTCAGTTTTTTTGACTGGTGACTATACATGTTTTCACTGTGATTTGTGACCTTGTGAACACTTAAAACTAAAACTCAAGCAAAGAAAGAGTTAGCACACACACACACCCACACGCACACATGCGCACACACATATTTCTAGCAAAACAAGTCACCTTTCTTTCTATAGTGCTTTATTCAATACAGACTGTGTCAAAGCAGCAACAAGGTCTGCTTGTATAAAAATGTTTCTGTATCTGGTCACTCCTTCTCACCTCTCCTAAAGCTTTACATGGTATATAATAAAGCAGATGTTTAATTATGTGACGTTTAGCATACAAAATTGTTACAGATATAACTCACCACATCATCATTACATTAACATAAACATATACATATGCATGTACATGTACATACTCATAAGCACATATGTGTATGCCAACAAGCAAACAACGCCCTCTATTAGCGCACTCATGCACGCATGCACACTCACACAGTGAGTGTGAATGCAGTCTGTGATCTATTCTTGAACTCATCAGTCTGACATTCTGCTAATGGCATTTTCTTCCTCAACCAGTGAACGTCACACAGACTAAATCACACTGCAGCTGTGTGTGTGCAGTTAGCTGGCACGTTGTAATCAGGCTGATTGTGCAGGTGCAGCTCCAGCACTCCAGAATCTGAATGTGTGGATCTGAAGACTGGGGCCTTCAGGCTCTTCTAAAAGCAATGCTATAATACAGGGGATCAGCTCAGCTGTACAAATGCCAGACATACAAAATGTGATGTTTTAAGGGTAATATAGTGGTGACAACACAACACAGAGTATCAGGGTAGCAGCGTTTGGAACTTCTCTGAAAAAACAGAATACATAGAACATCTACAACAACACTAAGCTCAGCCTAAAATGGCACAACTGACCGCCCACTGTCTGTTCACTGACGGACTGATTCACATTGCTGATTGGCATGCTTTAACAATATCCACAGCACAGTTTATTTATATGTTAGGGTGACCATACGTGCCATTTTTCCCAGTAGTCCAGGTGATATGTGCAAAATTTGAGGTGAAATGTTCACTTTTTCACAAAAGCATGAAACTTGGTACAGTTGTACAGGTTAGGGTCCTAAACATTTTCAGAAATGGAACCATCGCAAAAGCGCCTCATGGCTGCCATGGCGACCATTTAACTTTCTGTCATAACCTAATTATGTATTTTGTGTCATATTTTTTGAATCAAACATGATAACACAGAAAAGGTGATGTCTACCCCTATGTTTTGATGGTCAAGGATTTCAACAATACCATATACAGCAACATAAACTGTTCAGGTGAAGAGTTAATGGTGAAATCAGCAATGTGAGAAGGAAATCACAGTATGTGCGCATCACAGTATTACAGCATTTACAAAAGTCCATATTACAGCTATTCATTTTTTCTTTCTTTGATAATTAACTAATATTTTATTCAATAGTACAATAAAAGATTGTTTTAATTAATTAATTATTAATTTGTTACATTTATATAGCGCTTTTCTGGGTACTCAAAGTGCTTTACATGGAAGGGGGGGAATCTCCTCAACCACCACCAATGTGCAGCATCCACCTGGATGATGCGACTGCAGCCATATTGCACCAGAACACCCACCACACACCAGCTTAACTAATATTTTATTCAATAGTACAATAAATGACTGTTTTCAAGAATACAATCATATATTTCAGAGATATAAAAAAAATCTCAAGTAAGTGTATTTTTCCTTACCTCTCAGAGGTAAGAGTCAGGCTGGCGGTAGTATGTTTCCAATACATTCTTGTTCTCGCTCAACAACGCTCTAACATCACACGCAGACGGCAACGCAATCTTGCTAAGCTGCGTCCTATCTGCACCACTTCTGCTGCACCTCTGCCATTTTCTCTGGGTCTCTGGTATTGTCAGTCAGCTGTCAACAAACTTCATTCTGGCCATTGCTTCTCAGTCTACTCTTAATATCTTGGGCTTGACTGAGACCTGAATTCGTCCAGAAGACTCCGCAACCCCTGCTGTTCTCTCTAACAACTTCCCTTTCTCTCACACCCTCCATCAGGTTGGAAGGGTTCTGGTCTTCTCATTTCTAATGATTGGAAATACTCAACCCACTTTTCCCTATGCAATATAAATTCTTTTGACTTTCATGCTATTATGGTAACAGCTCCGGTTAAACTCCATATTGTAATGATTTATTGCCTTCCTGGTCAACTGGACACCTAGAGGAGCTGTATGGGCTGCTGTCCTCATTCTCTGTGGATGGCAGTCCACTTGTAGTCTTTGGTGACTTCAAAATCCATCTGGAGAAGCCTTAAGCCCCGTACACACCAAGCCGATGCCGACGTCGGCAGCGTCTGGTTTCAAAAGTTGCCCTTACACACCAAGCCGACGCTCGACACCCGACGGCCAAGTAGCACGTCCGTTCTACGCCTGCGTAAAAAGAAATGCCTTTCCGTACCAGCAGGTGGCAGTAGTCTGTGTTTGTTACTCAAAGCCGGAAAGCGGAAGAGCTAAAGGGATACAAAACATAAACAAAGGTGCCTGGAAAAGCAGTGCAGGATCTCGCTCACCACAGACGGATTCGTGATATGAGAAATACAAACAAATAAGATGAGCGTTCTATGTGTTCCCTCTTGACTTCGTCGTTTACTTACTTCATCACTTCCGGGGTTTTTTCTCGCGCACTGTTTCGCCAGCTGAACAGCCAATCAGAATGATCAGATGGCCCGACTGACCGACGAGCTCCGACGCCGATTCAACATGTCGAATCGGCCGAAACAAGCAGACGAGGACCAACTTCAGCCGACGGTGCGGAACACACTGAGAAAACTTAGTCGGCCGATGAACAACAAGCACTGACAAATCAGGGAACAAGCTTGACTTAATTTACACAAGCAATTGTATCACAGACAACATTTGGTAAAACCTCTAGACATCTCTGATCATTTCTTTATTACATTTAACCTACATATTACTGCCTGTGCCACCGATTCCTCGACCAGTTATTTTTAGGCAAAACCTACGCTCCCGTTCACCCTTCCATCTTTCCTCTGTAGTGTCATCCTCTCTTCCCTCACCCACTCATTTCTCATCTCTGTATGTAAATACAGCAACTGACACTTTATGATCCACTTTAACTTCTTGTCAAGACAATATCTGTCTAGACAGGCCAGTTCATACTACTCCTTCTAACCTAAAAAGTTGCGCCATGTATCATCATCTTTACTGTATTTTTGCTGAGCAGTATTTTGGGTGGCTCACCAACATACTAGATGTCTCTAATACAAAAAAAAATTAAGTAGGCTTGACCAAAATTTTTGTGGGGAGAAGAATTTACTGAAGATGGTAGTGTAGCAGTTCTTCAATAGCGATGTTAGCATGCATTCCTTCAAACAATCTTAACCCTTGTATGAATTCTAGCTTCTCCCAAAGTTCTGTTTGTGGGATAGAATTTTATACCTGAAGACAAAAAGGGCTAGAAACAACAGATACTGTTAGGACCTTCCAATGGAGATCCTGCAATCTACAAGACGTTCCTGAGGAATGCTGTTCCTTTGTTATTCTAATGGGTTGGACCATTTGGTTCACACCTTTATAGACACAGTTACATTATTTCTTTCACAGAATGACCAACTGAATGTTAACCAATCAGGTTTCAGCAGCAGCCATTCAACTGAGATTGCTTTGCTGTCGATCACTGTAGCCCTGCAGATAGTGAAAGCTGATTCCAAATCATCAGTTCTTATTCTGCTGGATCTGTTTGCCACTTTTGACACTGTGAATCATCAGATTCTCCTGTCTACCATCACAGGATCTGCACTCCACTGGTTTGAATCTTATCTCACAGGTAGGTCTTTCAGGGTTTCCTGGGGAGGAGAGGTATCCAGAGAACAACCGGTCACAGGGTTTCCTCAGGGATCAATTCTTGGACCTCTTCACCATATACACTCCATCACTGGGACCCATTATACAAGCGCATGGTTTGTTCTACCATTGCTATGCTGATGACACACAGCTCTATCATTCATTTCAACCAGACAATCCAATAGTATTGCATGGATCTCAGGCTGTCTGGCAAACATCTCAGCATGGATGAAGGAACATCACCTGCAGCTTAACGTTTTCCCTGCCACTCTGATTTTATCATCCTGCTAGGTTCATCAAAAATTATTCTTTGGTGACCAGCTGACCTTCAAGGACCATATTGTAAAGACAGCTCGATAATGCAGGTTTGCATTGCACAACATCAAGAGGATCAGACCCTTCCAAACAGAGTATGCTGCACAACTTCTTGCCCAGGCCTTTGTCATTTCTAGGCTGGACTATTGCAATGCTCTTCTGGCTGAACTTCCATCAAGCACAATCAAACCTCGACAAATGATTCAGAATGCAGCAGCACGACTAGTCTTCCATGAGCCCAAAAGGGCCCACTTCACTCCTTTCTTTATCTCCCTGCACTGGCTACTGGTTGCGGCTCACATCAAGTTCAAGACATTGTTGTTTGCGTACAGAACAACCATAGTCTCAGCACTCTCCTACTTCCTCCTCACTCTTACGAATCTACATCCCCTCCAGAAGCCTGAAATGTGTAAGTAAGCAATGCCTCGTGGTAACATCACAGAGAGCCATTTTCGTTCACATTTCCTGGCTGATGAAATGATCTTCCCACAATCGCAGTTGTTAACAGAACACCCGACACGTTATCTGACAGCAACACTAGTTTAATCCCATACCCGACCCATTTGACATAAAAACTGGGACCCGAACTGCACCTGCATTAAATCTCCTAAATGAGGTAGACAAAACCATTTATTAAAACTTGTATTCAAATTGTGAATAGATTAAATACAGAAAGCAAGCAAAGAGTGCTCCCTTTACAGCTCTCAATCAGTGGCAGCGCGATTGGCTACATTGCTCAGCATGTACTGGGCAGAGTCAAAATAGTCTTGGTTATAGGACCTGCAACCCGCCGTGCTTGTCACCGTCCAGCCCACATCACACCCTACACATAAATATTATTCCACCCGTTACATCAAATATTAGCGATTCACCTGCATGTACCCTCCTGCATGCAGGACTCTGGCTTCTCCCTTGTGGACAACATAATAGACAACTCTGGCCCCAGAGAGTGATTGTAAAGTAAGTTTACATGGAATATGTTTGCAATTTCATTCTGCATCTTCTGAGATTTCATTGTAATCATTCTCATATCACAAGTCATTGTATTAACCATTAACTGTTCACCTGATTGTGTTGCTGTCTGTGTGTGATGTTAGAGCATTGTTGAGAGAGAGCAAGAATGTATTGGAAACACACTACCGCCTACCTGACTCTGCCTGAGAGGTAAGGAAAAAATACACTTACCTGAGATGACTTTTTTATATCTCTGAAATATCTTATTGTATTCTTGAAAACAATCTTTTAATGTATTATTGACTAAAATATTAGTTAATTATCAAAGAAAGAAAAAAATAATAGCCATAATATGGACTATTGTAAATGCTGTGATACTGTAATACTCAGATACTGTGATTTCCTTCTCACATTGCTGATTTCACCATTAACTCTTCACCTGAACAGTTTATGTTTTTGTATATGGTTTCATTGTAATCCTTGACCATCGAAACATAGAGGTAGACATCACCTTTTCTGTGTTATCATGTTTGGTTCAGGAAATATAACACAAAATACATAATTTGGTTATGGCGAAAAGTAAAATGGTCGCCATGGCAACCACAAGTTGTTTTTGCGATGGCTCCATTTCTGAAAATGTTTAGGTCCACAAACTATGCAAATTGTACCAGGTTTCATGCTTTTATGAAGAAGTGAACATTGTTTTCACATATCACCTGGACTACAGAGGCGGACAGTAACTAAGTACATTTACTTGAGTATTGTACTTAAGTACACTTTTTGAGTGTCTGTACTTTACTTGAGTATTATTTTTTCTGAAAACTTATGACTTTAACTTCACTACATTTGAAAGACAAATATTGTACTTTTCACTCCACTACATTTCTATCAAGGTCCTCGAAGTAGAAAGTCGTTAGCAGCTTTGAAAATCAGTGGGTGATTTTTTTTCTTCTTCTCTAAAATGTGACTTTCTTTTTTTTCACTCTTATAGGGCTACATGAAGTGATTTCCCAGCATTTTTTGAACGCTGACCAGTTGCAAATGTGATATTTATTTACAACAATTCAATAATAACAAGTTAATATTGTGGTATATATCAGACACAATATGGTCTGATTTTGCTAAATTGTGTAAGTGAAAATATTACCTATAAAGCCACAGGAGTGCGTCTCCTAATAAAACACAATAGGTTTTGAACTTGAAGCAGCACTGCACAGACCATTCTGTGTGTGACATCAAAGTACAGCGAGAGCGATTATGAGAATGAGAATGAGAATGAGAATGAGAATGAGCTTTATTGGCCAAGTATGCTTGCACATACGAGGAATTTGTTATAGTGACAGAAGCTCTAC
>JAFVLL020011623.1:65056-85983 GCA_021397915.2 Tor tambroides
TGAAATATAACGGTTTTCCCGGTAAAGACGGTACACAAAGCAGCGCAGCACCGGACTTTGAACTTGCAGCGCTCATGTTTATTTAATGAAATCATAGCTTTCTGAAGTTTAATCGTAACATTCAGTCATATCGTAATTCTGGTCTTTCCGTCTCCAAATTTAAGACCTCTTGATCATAATTAAGACTTTCTTGTACAATTTAAGACTTTTTAAGGCCTTAAATTTGATAAAACTAAATTTAAGACATTTTAAGACTTTTTAAGACTCCGCGGAAACCCTGTAAACATTTTTTACAGTAACTAATAACTGTATCACTTTCATTGTAAATATTAACATGAAAACATAAATCAAATAGCCTAAGTATTTATACACATTAAAATAACGAGGGTACTGCAAAAAAGTTTGATCCTGCACCAGTAAAACTGATGCCACCGCCACTAAACCACGTAACTCCATTGGCTCCTCAAAATGTCAGTCAAACCTCATTATTCCTCCCGCCTCTCTCGTGAATGAAGTGCGACGTGCAGTCTGGAGCATCTCAGCTTGTTTGCAGTCTGAAGGTAAATAAAAGAACTGTTGACTGAATAAGTACAGCGTTTTCTTTACTCAAGAAACACTATATTTATAAAGGCTAATGTTTTGTTTTTTTTTGTATTTGAGGATCGGAGAAGAGTGTCTAAGCATTTGTTGTCAAGTCACAGTAAATAGCTTGTGCGAAGCGCTGAATCTTTTATAATATGATACTTTGGCCAAATAACAGAAAAAACTGAGATAGAAAACGGTATAACCTGCAAGTTCATGAAAATGTAAATGCGATGCACGTACTGCCTCTGAAGTGGCGGTAATGACGGAAAAAAAAACATTCGCTGGTCAAAAACTTCGTATTTGAACTTGATTTTGGTGAAATGTTAATAATATAATGACACATGCAACGATGCAAATAAACGTAGCCTAAGTTATTTGTAGGCCTATACATCTATATGGTAACACTATACAATAAAATTTCATTAATGTTTCATTAATAACATGAGCATACAATGAACAATACATTTATTACAGCATTTATTCATCTTTGTTAATGTTAGTTAATAAAAATACAGTCGTTCATCATGTTAGTTCACAGTGCATAAACTAATGTTAACAAACACAACTTTTGATTTTAATAATGCATTCGTAAATGTTGAAATTAACATTAATAAAAGCTGCAGAAGTATTGTTCATTCTTTGTTCATGTTAACTACACTAGCTAACTAATTTTAACTAATGAACCTTATTGTAAAGTGTTCCCATTTATATAAATGTATCTGTATACTATAAAACCACAATACCAACTACCATTAGGAGGTTTCCGGCTGACAGCAAAAATGTATTTTGCCTATGTCACAATATGAGGTAAATCCGTCCCTGTACATGCTACTGATTCTTGTTGCCAAATTAGTTCTGGAACAGTTGTTGAATAAACAACTAAACTGAACTAACAGTTTTATTGATCACTGAGAGAGCATTGACTTGTTATGATATTGGTTCAATATAAAAATGAATTTTAAAAAAAATAGCTTAGATGTAGTAAACTACTTTTGCCATGTTTCTGTAGCTTAGCTTGCTACAGGGCTGTAGCTTTAGTGTAGTGAAGCTTCATTTAATGAAGAGTAACTGTTAGCATAGCTCACTACATTTTCCAACTACTTTATGCTTTAACACTGGCGTTAAAGCATAAAGAATATAAGCAAACTTTTTATTAAACTTTCTCTTTATTGATCGACCTCTTTATTTTATTTTAAAGGTGCACTAGGTAACTTTATTTTTTTTCCAAAATGAACACAATTTATTTAATGAGAAAGTACATCATGAATCCAAACTGTGTTTTTGTTTTATCCTAAATCACTATGGTAAACTTATAATAAGTGTTTATATTCAGACTATTTTAGACATGTCGGGACGATCCCTGCTGGAGAAGCCTAGTACCTGCATGACTTTCATATCCATAAACAGAAAGAAGTAGCTCCAACTACAATGTTTTTTTCGCAAGAAGCATGCAGTTTTATTTATTGACCGAAAGAGCACCAACAGTTAGATAGTGTGCCTTTAATTATTTAATTTTTATTTATGATGTCATCATCCACCTGTGCCGATGCATCACTGTATCAGTTGCTGTGTTTCTGACAATCTGTTCACAGTCAAGTTATCTGCATAAATATCTTTGAATGGATAAGATGTGATTCAATGTATGCACCTAAATGGTGCTGGTTCCTGTGCTTTTCTTAGCCACCGCCTATCACTTTGGCTGCTTCCACACCACAGAAATAGCATCAGCAGTCAGCCCATTAAAACAGTTCTTTACTTACTAGAAGGTAAGGATGGGGGATGGATTGTAATAGCACCATATAGTACAGATAATGTCACAGAATTAAATGTGCCCCCACACCGATTATACATTCAATGATGTGAACTTAAGACCTTGTATCAATTTGAACACAGACCTACTCTATGGAAGTCACTCTATACAAAGGTTCACTCCACTCTCTACGAACAGCCATGTGACATCTTTGAAAATCTTTTGTATTTATCTGTATGTTTTTCATTTTTAGCTGATGTCTGATTTACAGGAATATATAAATAGTTTTTTATTTTGGACGTTTGGTATGTTTTTTGGGGGGTTATTCATATGCATGTCTTATTAAGCTGTGAATTGCTCTGTCCTCCTTCGAATGAAATGTATACAATGTTTATGCCATCAGTTAAAACCATTATCTAAAGCATATAAAGCCATATATTAAAACTGATGCTACAGTAAATCTGTATGGAAGAGTAGATTTTATAGAGCAAGTAATATCATGCTGGGTAAAACATCAATAAATAATACAATGTCTATGCACTGTCTATGTAATACAATGTATATTAGGCTGTTGCGACTCACAATGTAAATGACTCGTTCCAAGCCGGATTCAGGGAAGAACGGATGGTTTTCGTTTTCTGTTTCGTCTCATTTTTAGGGTCTGGAATCAACTTGAGTTTTACATATGGATCAGACAATCCATTCGGGTCCATTGGAATCATATTCTTGCCTTCCCCAACTGCAACATGGCAAATAAGAGATGACATCAGAACATGAATTAAAATAAATTAAAATTAAATTAAAATAAAACAGAGATAATTAATACAGGACAGGTAGTGACGCTGAAGTCTCAGGGTAATGTTATTCCACATAAACTCTGAACTGTGACATAATAATACAGAAGTGGCTTTAAACCATAATTACTATGCAATATGAATTGACTATGACTGTTAGCAAGTAGATTAAGTATCATGATCAGGATACAAAACACTCCAGGTCACGGTCATGCTGTCAGAGAAGAAATGCACATGTAGGTCTTTGATGCTCTTTGCTGAACTGATCTGATATGAAAGAATTTCATAATTGTTTGTCTGGTTTAGAGTGATAATTTATATAAGCACACATGCCCACACACACACACACACACACACACACACACACAGACACAGTCACACACTCCGGTCAGCTATCCTTGTAGGGACTCTCCATAGGCGTAATGGTTTTTATACTGTACAAACCGTATTTTCTATCGCCCTACACCTAAACCTACCCCTTACAGGAAACTTTCTGCATTTTTACTTTCTCAAAAAAAAAAAAAAAAAAAATCATTCTGTATGATTTAGAAGCTTTTGTACCCATGGGGACCTCAATTTAGGTCCCCATCGTAACATGAGTCCCCATGAGTCTGTGTGTATTCAGGCTTAAGTCCCCACCAGGATATATAAACCTGTACGCACGCACACACACACACACACACACACACACACACACACAATGCATAAGACAACACGGAAAAACCTGCAACACACAGAACACACCTTTTCTCCAACCCACAGAAAGGTTATACTTTGAATATCTAAATATGTCACAGCCAACAAGGCTAATGCACAAGGCTAATGTGGTGTGCCACTAACATTTATGTCACTGAATACAATGAAACACATAGCTGACAATAAAAAGATATGCATACATAGAATAAATAAATAAATAAATAAATAAATAATGGAGGACCTGCTGAGAGACTTTAGTCTGTGAAGTAGACATTGCCAGACCACAACTCACTAACACTGTCTGAAAATGCAAATATCAACATTGACAACCTCAGTGCCTGAACTGATTATGTTTGATAGGTAGGAGGCGCCCTACACTTCAATGACCCAACATGTCTCTGTGTGTGCTTCTCTCTCCTTAATTCATTCATTCATTCATTCAATTTAAAAGCACTTTATTGCAATGACATTACACATAGAATACCACAAACCATAAATTCAAAATCCAAGAACACCAAATAGAGTGAAAATGAACAATAAAATATAAAAGCAACAATAAATCAGTTAAAAAGAAAACAAACAGCAAGATAGCTTTTGACAAGATATATTTCAGCCAGGATGTAAAGTTGCCATCCTCATTTCTAGGCATGTGGCATTCTAAAACCATAACCTCAACACAAACTGCATCTGACCAGGAAATATTTGCCTGGCACAGCTCAAACATAGGTGTGTGAAAGTGAATGTAGACTCAAACACCTACAGCTGTGCTGATGAATTGTCTACAGGCAAACAGGAAAAGAAAGCAACACATGAAAAAAAAAATCATGTACTACTACCTAAATTAAATATATATTACTTACAGTAATTACAGTATGAGCTAATAAGTTCAAAGTGTTAATTAATACTTTAACTAATAAACTTGTAGTCAAGGTAGTCATTATTCACAGAGGAGTTGTGTCATAGTTAAGGTTAGTTCTTGATTAGTACATGCCTTAACTCATCATTAGCTCCTATTAAAGTAATATTTAATTTAGGTATTAGTGAATGATTATTCGTGTCGTGTTACCGAGTATGCAGATATGTGACCCTGGACCACAAAACTAGTCATAAGTGTCAATTTTTCTAAATTGAGATTTATGATTCATCATGATTCATTTCCATTGATGTATGGTTTGTTATGATAGGACAATATTTGGCTGAGATACAACTATTTGAAAATCTGGAATGTGAGGGTGAAAAAAAATCAAAATATTGAGAAAATCGCCTTTAAAGTTGACCAAATGAAGTTCTTTGCAATGCATATTACTAATCCAAAATTAAGTTTTGATATATTTACAGTAGGAAATTTACAAAATATCTTCATGGAACATGATCTTTACTTACTGACCTAATGATTTTTGGCATAATCAATAATTTTGACCAATACAATGTATTTTTGGCTATTGCTACAAATATACCCTAGCGACTTAAGACTGGTTTTGTGGTCCAGGGTCACATATATGAAAAGTAATGGAGTTTCAGTCAGAAGTTTTAACAAAATGAGAACTTTCAGTCCATATTATGCTTCTGCTGAAACTTTCATCAAGTTTTCTTTCTTATTCTGAAACTCTCAGGAGGAAACTACAGTATAAAAATGGAGGGTCAAGCTGATAAACAACAAACAGATAATCAAGAAAACGGGGGGAAAAAGCTGTGTGTTCTTCCCTTGGGCCATTACTGCAAAATAAACATTGCTGGCATATTTGTCTTCTTCGAAGAGTAAATATTTCAGAGTTCTCTTAAGAGAACTGCACTCTAAGGTCTTCCCCTCAGAGGCGTGATATACGATGGATTAGCGATCTTGAACATGAAAGTACACTATACTGTATGGCCAAAAGTATGTGGACGTCCCCTTCTGAATAATGGCTTTGCCTATTTCAGTAATTCCACTGATGTCAAATCTTAATGCTAGATCACACAATGACATTTTAGAGAATTTTGTACTTCCAACTTTGATGCAACAGCTTGAGGAGGGTCTTTTTACAAAATGACAATGCCTGTGTCTAGAACAATGAGCCAGGCCCCATCACACATCACGCTAGATGTTGTACAAGGATTTGCTGCCATTCAGAAACAAGAGCACCAGTGAGGTCAAGCACTGATGTTCGCATTTGCCATTCCAATTTATCCCAAAGATGTTCAGTGGGCTTTAGGTCTGGGCTTTGTCCAGGCATTTCAAGTTCTTCCACACCAGACTCGGTAAAGCATTTCTACAGTTTACAGACCTCAGTGAGCTTTGGCACACCATTACCCCGATGCTAGATTAACGCAGGTTGTCCTTCCTTGCACCACTTTTGGTAGGTCCTAACCACTACATACTGGAAACACCACATAAGACTTGCCATTTTGGAGATGCTTTGACCCAGTCGTCAAGCCATCACTATCTTGTCACCCATATCTTCTTCAATTCTTCAAATTCAAGAATCAGCTGGTATATCTTATATATGCAATATAATCAATGTTACTCACTTCATAAGTGGTGTCAGTGGTTTTAATATTATGGCTGATCTGTGTATAGGGACATTGCCATACTGGAATAGAATTGATAATATTACTGGTAACACTTCGCTAATGCATTAATTAACATGAACCATCAGTGAACAATATATTTTTACAGCATTAACCTTTGTTAATGTTAGTTAATTGGTTCATGTTCATGTCAACTTTTGATCTTAAAAATGCATTTTTAAATGTTGAGATTAACATTAACTAAGATAAATAAATGCTGTAGAAGTATTGTTAATTGGTAGATCATGTTAACTAATTCAAGCAAATGAAAACTGTAAAGTGTTACCACATTATTGTTTTGTCGCAATCATATATATCTTCATTTTTTTTTTATCTGGTCACTCCTTTTCACCTCTCCTGAAGCTTTTCATGGTATGTAATAGAGCAGATGTTTAATTATATAACATTTAGTATACAAAATTGTTACAGATATAACACACCACATCATCATCATTAGATTAACATAAACATACACATATGCATATACAGTACATGTACATAATCATAAGCACATGTGTACGTCAACAAGCAAACAAAGCCCTCTACTCGCGCATGCATGCACGCACACAGTGAGTGTGAATGCAGCCTGTGATCTATTCTTGAACTCATCAGTCTGACATTCTGCTAATGGCATTTTCTTCCTCAACCAGTGAACGTCACACAGACTAAATCACACTGCAGCTGTGTGTGTGTGTGTGTGCAGTTAGCTGGCACGCTGTAATCAGGCTGATTGTGCAGGTGCAGCTCCAGCACTCCAGACTCTAAATGTGTGGATCTGAAGACTGAGGCCTTCAGGCTCTTCAACTGACAGCACTGTTATAATACCGGAGCTCAGCTCAGCTCAGCTGCATAAATGCTATACATGCAAAATGTAATGTTTTAAGGTTAATATATTGGTGACAACACAACACAGAGTATCAGGTAGCAGCATTTGGAATTACCCTGAAAATGCAAAATACACACAACATCTACAACGGCACTAACCTCAGCCTTAAATAGCATAACGGACCACTGTCTGCCACTGACTGACTGATGTACATTGCCGATTGGCATGCTTTAAGCAACATCCACAGCACAGTTTATAAGGTAATTATTCACTTCAGTGCTGAAACATTTCAATTTAATGATCTTTATTTTTTGACATAATTATGATATGCAGAGAAAAAAAAACTCAAACTGTACTGTAAATATGCAATACAGTATTTGAACTGTAATATGGTGTGTGCACAATTAATGTTTACATTAAATGTGATTATTTTCCATGTCAATGTTTCTTTTATCTTAGCTGTTACAGCTCATTTGGTTTCTGTTCATATTTTTGACCAAGATTTTTGATTTTCTTTATTTTATTTTTATGATGTCCCAAATTTTGGTGCATCTCTAAACACCACAAAGTAATGAAAGCAAAGCATGTACAAACAAAAGAATACAAGTGTATTGGGACAGAACAGGTACAACTGGATTTAGAAACCATAGTAATGCAATGTAAAGAGATTCATTGTGTTGAGTTTTGAATTCAAATGGTAAAGAGGTCATGGAGAGATTGTGTGTGGGAATTTCAAAGATGTCAACTTGAACACCATCAGCATTATCAGACCGATCATGGTAAAACTACAGGTAGTTTCTGAAGTAATTTATAAGAAATTTGACTAACAATATATTTTATCTACTTTCGATGAATTTGTTGGTCATTTAATATTGACATTGTGAAAGAAGCGGAGCAGAGTGGTTTGGAACTAATGTCCAATTAAAGTTAAATAGTTAACGTTTGTTTCTAATCAGCATAGCCCTGAAAGTTGAGGGTGTGTTGGTGAAAGATGTGACCAAGTGGAAGCATATAGCAAATAAAGAACAGAGGACCAAACACAGAACCCTGAAGGACACCTTGGGAAACAGACATGGAACAGCATCAACATGTATTGCACTGTTGCATCATTGGTCATGGAAAAACACGAAATTCACCTGTGACATGCATTTTGTCTCCTATCACCTCGATCTTCATGTAAAGACGTCCTCGTCTCTCTGTGTGGTCCGTTCCACAAAGGCTTGGCACATTCATCACACACTGCTTATGGACGTTCATATCACAGGCTGTGAACACACACACATTTGCATAAAGCAGGAGTTCCCTGACTTTAGATTGACTTAATGAAAATAATACCTTGCACATAATTGTAACATATAATATTCCAATAGTCAATCAAATGATTACTCCATATACTGTACATCGACATAAAAAAGTCTCAAATTATTATGGTACTTAGTACTTACAGTCACATTTCATCCCTTGGTGTATGAGTCCATATAGAAGAGATCCACAGTGGTCACAGAAAGTGGGACTGCCATAGGTGTGGATCATAAACTTGTGCTTGCTTCTAGGGTCCTACACAGATTAAAAAATAATGCATAGGTCAGGAGATTGAGTCTGAGTCAACTAAATGTTCTCCATGCCTCTTTCACATGAAATATTTTTTTCTTTGAAGGATTCATGAGATTTGAAAATTCAGAATGTTCAAAATTCAATTAATCTGGGTCAAAATTGTATCGACGCATGGCATGATGAGGTGATTAACCTCATCATGCCATGTGATGCCATAAAAGTACTCATGCTGTGACACTGGCCACTGTAATTGTGTGAATTGCACCTGTCTGCACCAAACATGAGCGAAGTGGTTTATTAAAAGTAAATATACTTGCAGAGTCATCAATGGTAACAAGATAAACCATTTTATTTTTGATGTACTACACTGCTTCTGACAACATGACAAACTGATTTGGAACATTTGCTGGAAGGTTGGAATGTGACACGTTCAGTGTTGAACAGCCTCAAGTTGCAGACAGCATCACATCAGCAAATGCATCTGGTATAGTCTGGGTGTAAGGGTCAAATTACTAGGACTGAATTCTTCTATTCAGTCTTTTTGGAGACAAAAAAAAACAACACATTTCCCTTGAAACATGCTCATATTTTTCTATATAATTATAAACTCAAGGCAAATATTAGTCAAGTCAGACATCATCTGTAGTTATGTAATTAAAAACAAACACTGACATACTGAAGGAAAACATAGAGGCTGCTTCCAAAGGACTAATATTACCTGATATTATCAAGAGCCACTTTTATGATGCTTTTTGTTATTTTATGGAGCTTGACAGCCTTACTGCTAATCAGAGCTGGGCAGTAACTGAGTACATGTAACATGAGTCCTTGACAGCAGCCATATCACCCTGCAGCCCAAGACTAGTTGCCCACTGAAGCTAAGCAGGGTTGAGCCTGGTCAGTACCTGGATGGGAGACCTCCTGGGAAAACTAGGTTGCTGCTGGAAGAGGTGTTAGTGAGGCCAGCAGGAGGTGCTCACACTGCAGTCTGTGTGGGTCCTAACACCCCAGTGTAGTGACGGGGACACTATACTGTCAAAAAGCACCGTCCTTCGGATGAGACGTTAAACCAAGGTCCTGACTCTCTGTGGTCATTAAAAATCCCAGGATGTCCTTCGAAAAAGAGCAGGAGTGTTACCCCGGCATCCTGGCCAAAATTTGCCCACTGGGCTCTGACCATCACGGCCTCCTAATCATCCCCATACACTGATTGGCTTCATCCCTCTGTCTCCTCTCCACCAGTAAGCTGGTGTGTGGTGGGCGTTCTGGTGCAATATGGCTGCCGTCACATCATCCAGGTGGATGCTGCACCCAGAGTCCCCCCTTCTATGTAAAGCGCTTTGAGTACCCAGAAAAGCGCTATATAAATGTAACGAATTATTATTATTATTATTATTATTATTATGTAATCTGGATTACGTAATCAGCTTCCAAAAAATAAGTTCTTATAATTAGATTAAAATAAATTTTAAAATACTCTGAATCATACTTGAGTTATTTTGTTATTCTTATAGCCTAGGCCATCTTTGTGGAGAGCAACAATTCTAATTCTCAAATCCTCAGAGAGTTCTTTGCCATGAGGTGCCATGTTGAACATCCAGTGGTCAGTATGAGAGAACTGTACTCAAAGCATCAAATTTTAACTGCTCTAATATAAGGTCCTGTCAAGCAGACAAAAACATGAACATGATGAATAGGACATGTGGCTCTGCACGGTTAAACGACGTATCTGTTATCATTTAGGGTGTACTCACTTTTGTTGCCAGCTTTTTTGACAATAATGGCTGTATGTTGAGTTATTTTCAGAGGACATTAAATCTTTACTGCTATACAAGTTGCACATTGACTACTCTAAAATATATCCAAGTTTCATTTCTATAGTATTGTCCCTTGAGAAGATATACTAAAATAGTTGCTGAAATGTGAGGGGTGTACTCATTATTGTGAGATACTATATATAATGGCAAATAAAATTTGATACATTTTATGTCATTTTCTCTACCTTTGTAAAATGTCTGAAAGTTGTGGCAGATTAAAGCTTGTGGCTCACTTTTAGTATTTCTCAAAAACAAAGGCATTTTGCTTTAATATGCCAATACTCTTGACTTTTTTCAAGATATTTTACAAAGGCAGAGAGTTTATCCTACAGAGGATAAATAAGTGAGTGTTTTGTTTGCCTTAAATCAGCATTGATCAGTTTTAAAATTGTTGCTCACACTGTTCCCAACACATTATGAAGACGAAAGGAGAAGCCAAGGTCCAATACAACAGGGCCTCAGACATAATGCAAGATGAGTTTTATTTCAGAGGCCTGACCATAGGCAAACATTAAAGACACTCCTTCACTTCAGAAAAGCATCCATTATTAAAAATGCATGAATATTCCATGGATGGTTAAATATAATTAGCTATAATGGCTTACTACAACATTTAACACTTGCATTTATGTTGCCCCAGAAATCATAAAAATGACCCAATAAGGCCATTAAAATCCCACTAAAATCAAAGTAGCCATTAAAATCTAATAGTATGAAAGCCTCATGCCTTCTGAAATGATTGTGCTTTCTCCACATCATTTAAGTTGCAGACAGGACAAACTACAAAGTTCAAGTACTGTTATCAGTAATGGCCTAGATCCAGGTTTCTCAAACGGGGGTTGATAAGTTGATGAAAAGCTAATAATTAATTATACTGAATGTAAAATAAATGAATAAATAAATAAAGAGGGCTACACGATAATTTTGATATAGCTTAGTACGATTATTAAAACAATGCTGCAAATTTAACAAGCATTTAGGAATGCAGTGTGTACTAGGTTTACTTGTTTTTACACATTTGCAATATTTTATATTTAAGGGGTTTGGCTGACAAAAAAAAAAGTGTGGGAATCCCTGGCCTAGATGATCTCTCATATGCCTTTGACTTTCATATGCCTCTCAAAGCTACTCTGACTCTCTGACTCTGTTAATGAGTCTTGGCTTTGAGATAATGAGTCCTAACTATCTGACTACCAAGAAATATTTAAAAGCTGCCAGACACACATTTAAAGCTTTCCTAACAGGCATAGAAAAGATGTGTTTAAAAACGTCTGCAGTAGCTAGACAGTGGGTAGCCACCAAAAATGACCCTTGCCAGCTGGTAATAAGTCTTTTGTGGGACTTGTTCACAAAATATCAGCCAGGTGGCGCAAAGGGACGCCTTTTTTGCACCTTTTAGGTGTGCTGACAGTTGTGAGGTAGGTGAAAATAGTTACATAATAATTTATAAATTTACAGTACCATTACATTTATGCCATTTAATTAATCTTTGACATAGTAGAATGAATACATCTCTTCTATGATTAGCATGATTTTTATGCTTGAATTAAAATGTATTTTACATTTTCAAAACGAAAATGGCAGGGTGAAACAATTGTCCAGGTATCATAACGAAAAAAAAAAAAAACTCATTAAAAGAATACAATTCTTGAAAGGGAATCCTAGTTATGCAGTTTGGATAGTGGATTAAAGAAAAAAAAACTGCTTCATTCATTCATCCACCCATTCTCAGAACCACTTTTCTGGGTGAAGATGCTGGAGCCTATCCATGTAGTCATGGACTACAGCTGGGGAAAACATCCTGGACAGATGGCCAGTCTATCACAGGGCTAAAAGTGCTTTACTGCTTATTAATATTATACAAATTCAGGGGGAAAAATGACAATAGTGCAAGAAATTACATTATAAAGCAGACCTGCAGACCTGCACTTGTTGACCCTGTGTGACAAGGTCAACAAGTCTCTAAAAATATCAGATAATTTGATCTTTCCATCAAAGTTAGCTCAGGTTGTAAACTGTCATGTTGAGCAATTCCCCAAAAACATAATGGCTGACAAATATGAAGTAGTTTTTGACATTTGAATTGAATGAATGAAAGAATGAATGAATGAATAAATTTACATCTCAATCATACATTTTATTTGTGTTAAGACACATGTAGAGAACTGTGTGTACAAAAACTTTTTTTCTCTCTCACGATATTGAAGAAAAATGTTTATTCTACTAATTTACAAAACATGAACATGCTAAAAAGGCTGCAATGAGTACAAAATAATGTAATTTACTAAATGCTCTGACAAAAACAGACCTAAATGAGGACTAGAATCTATTCACTGGGGGAAAAGGCATTGGAAACATTACTGAAGTGCCACTTTTCATGCAAATATTTAGTTTTAATCCACAGTGAGAATGAGTGACTGTCGAACTGAGAAAAGACTAGTTACCTAACTCATCTTTATTCAATGCATTAAATTACTTTTTGATTGCCACTATTAGCATCAGTGTTCAGATCTGAATAAAGACCAACTTTCATCCCTGCACTTCTTTGATTAAGGAGTACATGAAAATTCCTTCTCTGGGTGAGCAGAAGCATGAACAAAGGCCCAAATTCAGATTTGAATTTTCAAATCACCCCGATGTGATCACAGGCTGCAGGCTGTACACTGTTGTGATCATACTTGCCATTTAATGATTTTCCAACAAACTCTGACATAATCTGACTTCATCACAAACCACTGTCATGATGACCAGATTATCAGCCTTGCAAATCCATAAAAAATGACTGATATGAGTGAAGCAGGAGAAATACAACTGTCAGTTGCAATTTCTTTTTGGAGTGAACACAATAAGATAGTGAGCTACTTTTTCAGGCAAAAAAGCAAATTAACATGTTGGAAATATAGGTTCTATATTTTCCCACTCTGCAGATGTTTGTAAAACTGGCATGTGGTTTCCAAGTGGGGCCTAAAGAAAAGATCTGTACAAAGAGCCCAGAATCTCTAGTAATGCCTGCCAGCCAATATAAAAATACTCTATTAGGGATTGATAGTAGTGTGGGTACAATAACTGAGAGTTGACGATAGCATGGAGTATAATGTGACAGTGGAATATATTTTAGATCAAAGCGGTAAAAGGAAGGGAGTGGGTGGGCTGTATTTCTTTTGAGGCTTGTGTTAATTAGCCCATTCGCTCCATCCTCTGTAGTTTATTATTAATGCATCACTCAAGGTGTGGCAGCTATAAACCCGACTTCAGTTCCTATATTGCAGTGGATAAACTGGATTTATTCCCTTATAACCGGTACAAGACTGTGTGTGTGTATAATTATGTACGTTTGGGCGTGTGCTTGTGCGTGTCAGTTAAAATGCTTATAATATCTTCGTGAACTAAACATTTCCAAGAGTTTGGGAGGCGTTCCACACAACTAGGAGGAACACAAAGCCTGTAGCATATGGCTTCATTGTGCAATCGCATGACAAAAACAAACAATAATCTTCAAAACAATGAATCAAATATTCTGACAGTAAATGACCAGATGATTGCACTTTCCTTATTAATATTAGAAGGACAATGCTACACAAGCAGATGATGTGATACTTTGGTGGAGGTTTGTGCTCTACTTCTTGAGAACAAAATTTGATCTGAATTGAGCTGGATAATGATACCAATGTATTAACACTGTTATTGAACTGAAAGTAATCAACATTAAACATCCTACCTTCGACAGGGCTGCTTACATCTGAATTGAACCCATTTCATAATTTATTAACTTTGCAACACAGTTACTAAACTTAATTTGAGCTGAATAATGACACTATTATCTTCTGTAGAGCTGCCTTACATTTTAAAATTGAATTTATTTCATAATCTTCCAACATTATCTAAATTTTCCAATATTAACACTGTAATTTTACTGTTTTATTAATGTAAAGCTGCTGTATACACTATAAAAATAAATGACTTAAAAATAAAAACATAGCGTGTTCGATGCCTTAGTCATTTATTTCAACCATTCAAAACAATGTGTGCACACAAACAAGTACATATACATTAGCAACAGACAGGGGGTGTGGGTGACAGACACTGCATGAACTGTAGGTGGTACAGGCAGAGACGGTGCAAGCCAAGAAAGAATATATATATGTGTGTGTGAGTGTGGAAAAGGCATCTAAATATAGTCCCTGCTGCAGCTGTAGCCTGTGATATAAGGGAGAACGTTCTCTGGGTTCAGTCAAACAGTGACACTGGCCTACGCTTTAGACTCTTGCCACTTCCTCACAGACTAGCCTTTACATCTTACAGTGACTATTTCATTATTCAGAGCCCCAGTATGTGTGAGAGGATAAAGGGCCTATGCCATGTGTCACAAGAAATCAGAGTGTGTTCCAAAGCTATTCAAGCTATCCTTACTCAGGGCTGTCATTAAGCGGGGAAAAGCAGGGAAAAGTGGTAATGATTTCCGGGATCTACAGCCATGGGGGGCCCACAGAGATTTCAGCCTGGGCAATAGCAACTAATGTTGTCACAGTGCCAACATTTCAGTAGTCAGTAAATACCAGTAAAATTTCATGGTACCAATTTCAGTACCATACCAAAATCTTCACTTTAATATATTTTTTAAACTATTAATGCTATTGATACTTATAAGTATATAATACATTAAAACATTAGCATGTAGACTTCAAATATTGTTCAATTAATTGTTCGATCAATTAATTCAATTTTTTTGTCCCATGTATGAGATTGGCTACAATTCTCAATGCTGCAAAAACACATTGTAAAAAGAAACCATCGACACTTTTCATAGAGTGCTCAAACAAATATCAACAAGAGCATTTGAAAGCAGCTGCCAGGTACTGAATTGTTCTGGTACTTGATCTGATCTGGCTCTGAAAACCCTAACAAAGGCCGTGCTTCTGCTAAAATGCTTTAAATAATTGTTTTATATAAAAATAGCTGTCTGCCAATGGTCTCAATTCAACCTGACAGACCTTAAAATGGATAGTTCACCCAAAAATAAAAATTACCCCATGATTTCCTGTTCCTTCCAGGCTTTATAATGGCAGTGAATGGGTGGTGAGATTCAGTAGTCCAATAGAAGTCCAATAAATGTGCATAAATCATGCTCCAAATGGCTTGGGGGGTTAATAAAGGCCTCCTGAAGTGAATCCATGCATTTTTGTAAGAAAAATATCCATATAATCTCTGCTAATATTCCGCTAACTGTTGTATGCTTGTCCTCTGCTAAACAAAGTAAACTTTGATTCCTTTGCTCCTGTAAACAAAACTTGGATCTTGCGAGACTAACATATTCTCACCGGAGCTCACGCTACACCTACGTCTTACATCATCCCCTGGAATGCCACTCTCTTGTGAACGTGTGTGCAAGTTAGTGGAAGCTAGAGATTACGGTTTATAAAGCTTTAAATATGGATATTTTTCTTACAAAAATGCATCAATTTGCTCAAGGAGGAATTTATCAACCTCTGGAGCTGTGTGGAACACTTTTTATGATGGATTTACACACTTTTATTGGACTTCTATTGGACTATTTAATCTCACCTCCCATTATAAAGCTTGGAAGAGCCAGGACATTTTTTAATATAACTCTGATCGTATTCATCTATAAGAAAAAAGTCATATACACCTAGGATGGCTTGAGGGTAGCGCTGCAACTAACGATTATTTTGATAATCGATTAGTTGTCCGATTATTTTTTCGATTAATCGATTAATCGGATTAAAAAAAATATCTTCTATTTTGTTAACAAAAAACACTGCCACATTCTGCCCAATGTCCTTCAAACAAACGTGCCAACTAAATGCTAATACAGTGCTTAACAATTTATTAGACCACCTGTCATAATAAAGAGAATACAAATATTTTAGGAATCTATCAAAAAATGGTTTAAATCTAAAAATGTTATTGTCATTTATTGGGCAAATAAACTGAAACAACTAAATAGTAGGCCTATTTATTCACATCATAACAAAAATGGCAGCTCATTATAGCTTGCATTCTTGCTGGCATTGTTTACGTACTTTTTGACTGCTATTGGGTATCTGAAAAAAAAAAACACTATAAAGCGCTCTGCCTGTCTTTCATAGATAACAGTAATAATTATAATATAGCATTAGAAATAGCCAACTACTGTTAATAAAGAGCTTATGCATATTGAAGGACTAACCAATACAGAAAGCTAAAAAATGATCTTGGTAATCACCAATACTGGTAGTTTAGAGCAGCAGTGGCACAAACCTTACATAATTTGTTTTAATACATTTGTTAAGCATTGTATATAGTGAATATAATTTAAATCTCTACAATCTCTTAAAATTTCAAATAATAAAGATAATAAAGACGAATAAAAACACAAACTCAGTGTTAACCAACAGGTGAGAGGAATGTTCTGCAGGAAAACACGTTCACTTTGATCACAGTCACGTCTTTTAGACACAGTTACTATCATTTCTTTATGTAATAAGGCGGCTATGAAGCGATATTTATATTCAGACAATTACACGCTGTTATCCCTTTAAAGTTCCTACTCTCATAAAATACTCGCACTGCATGTTGATTTTTAAACCTTAATTTAACTTTCAACAACAGATATTTCCGCACAATGAATATTTGCGCTGAATAATAGCCTATTAATTGTCTCCTCTCTGTGTTCTGTCTGTCTGGCCTTGTGATGCACCTTGCCTGCTTCGCCAGCGCCGAGCGCATTAATAGATCTAAACTTTACATAGACTGTCAGGATGGACCTTTTTGCAAAATGGAAATGCTCGCGTGAATTTGTGAAATTTACAGATAAGGATATGACCGTAAACTGAAAGTTTTTGCGCTGAGGACGAACACGCATCTGTCAAAGCGCCTGACAGGGAAAGCCATTATGCAAATGCATTAACTTAAAGCTTAAAATAAATTTCTCATGTTTTGGGCAGCTTGGATCACGTACATCTCCCGTAGCATCTCATTCTGTTTCCTCGACTATTTTTAGATGCATTTTGTCCATAGAAACGCGTTATTCAGTGCTGTAATTTGACGCAACCGGCTGAAGTTGGACGTGCACTGTGGGCAGACCCGACTAATCGATAATGAGAATCATTGTCGATGATTTTCATAATCGATAATAATCGATTTTATCGATTAGTTGTTGCAGCCCTACTTGAGGGTGAGTAAATCATGGGGCAATTTTCATTTATGGGTGAACTGTCCCTTTAAGAGGATCTACAGAAAAGAATGACACTAAATATATAATGAAAATACTGAATTTAGGCTTTATTCACATATAAAAACAATTAACGCACATGCATAGAGCACATCAAATATAAACCGTACCAGCTTGATGCACAAGAACAAACCTCACTGATCCTAGTGACAGTAAAAAGATGCTAAAGGGAACTTTTGGAGCATGTTTAGTCATGCACATTGCCCTAACATCTACTTGCATATTATACAATTAAGTAAAATATCATCGTTTATTCACACACCTCAGTGAACATTTTCATTTATTTGTACACTTCAGTGATGTTTCTTTATTTATTCAGATTTTCAATTGCTTTGTTTTGTTTTTTTCAGTTGATTGAAACTGTACTGGCAATCCAAGACAAAAAGGCCACATCACTTTGCATACATTAGCTACTGTAGTCTTGATTGATAATCATCACCTCATCATCTACGCCATCTCCATCAAACACAAGTCACTAAACTATAACTTCATTTATATGTAAAAAATCTTAAAGATGGGTAAAAATAATGGGTAATAATGGGTAAACTGAGTAATTAGGAAGAAACAATTATGGGTAAGAGGATAGCAAGGCAATAAAAAATTCAGATCACACAATTTAAATGTAACATAACATGTAATGAAGACAGAGGATTTAGTCAGTATGTCGTTCTGTCTGTTTGTGAGAAAGAAAGGGAGAGAGAGCACAATGAGAGGGCAGATATGTTGTAATACCAGTTTTAGAAAATTACTCCTTATATTTGATTTTACAACATCTTAGTGCATTTACTAATTTCTGAGAATCCTAGCTTTGGTGTAATGGATGCATGATGTCAGACTTCAGTGCTAGAATCACTCTGGGGTTATAAAGTGCACAATAGAGACTCCCAGCTGCCAACACTCAGCCTCCTCTTCTAAATACTGACATTTGGTAGATGGAAACCATTCACCTCTTACAGCCGCACCTACCAACCAATCACTTCCTGCTGCTAGTAACCCACCGCGATGAGTCTCCTAGCTCCCACGGCAACAGCCAATCAAATCTCACTCCAATAAGGCCACATCCTGAAAGAAGTGATTATAGCTTGAAGAGCTGTTGGTCTCAAAAAAAACCTGTTCAGAATCCCAGACATTACAGATAAAACAGAACTTCAGACAGAAAAAATTTTAAATCACCAAATGCAGATGGTTTTACTGAAAAGCAACAGATGCAATGACATACAAATTCCAAAGTGTAAATATCTTACCACAAACATTTAAATCTATTTAAGGAAGTCAAATAACATGCAAGAAGAGAAAGGCAAATTCCTCAGACAAGTGTTGGACAGTACACAAACCAAGTACTTGAGTTAAAGTGAAACTGTTGGAAGAGTTGAAGAGTTGGAGATACACAAATGTCGATAATCTTTCTGAATCTCCTATATACAGTATTATTACCAAAACATGGGAGTGTCGATATAGGTAAATTAATTAACCACAATTCATTTTGTGATTTCATAAGTTACAAGAACTTTATGTTCTTTAATAAAAAACAATAGTTATTTTGGGAAAAAATGACTGCATGTCTTTTTAGAATTTTAATTAAGTTAGAGTGTTTTAATATATTATTAATAACTTTCATATTAATTATTTTAACAATAATTCTGTGCCCCCCTTGGGAATTTGTTGAGATCACCTGGTAGAGAAAAACTGATGTAAACAGCTTCCCCTATTACAGCAGATTTAGAATCATTTAGTGCAATTTTGCAATTGACAAGAATTGTCTCTTTCAGAAATAAGACTTCACTAATGTATCTCTAATTTCTTCAGAGTTAAAAGTAAAAAAAACTAAATTATTTTTATTGTCCATTGCTGCAAAAGACACTGATTGTCTTAAGCTTGTCATCAGGTGAGCAGATGTAAATGTGAGTGTGGAATTTGGCTTGGCTCAGCTTGACCTTTTAAAAGTCAACTCATAGCAGGTGGTATCTACTTACTCTAGCTATGTTTATTCATACTGCATTCATAACTCATGCTTTACATTCCCTCTCATTACTTCATCATTCCCTCCTCTTCTCACGTAATTTTTCTGTCTCTTTGGCTTCTTCCACCATTATTCCTTTCCTTTGACTGACCAGGTGTTTCTGGTGCTCTTTTGAGCAGGTGGGTACCAGGCTTGTCATATCTATGTTTTATTTATAGGGCCAATTAACATCTCTTTCTGTGTCAAGCTAACTAGAGGGTGTCACCCAAATGCGCTATCATTGCCTGGCCCATTTCCAAAGCTCACACTCATAGCCACACCAAAACAATTCTACAGTGAACTCTGAACTCTAAAGCTACAGTCCCACATGATTTCAGATTTATCCAGTCACAGTTGACCTGCATTTAAATTTGTTCTAGTAAACAAAAAAGGCATGTGATTTAGTAGGGAAATTTATGGCTTCACCACAAATTGGAAAGCAGATTTACTGGTTCAAATATTTGTGAGGACAGCTCCTCTGGTCACTTCTGTGGTAATCGGAGCAGGGTGCCTGCTCAAAGGATCTGTTCTGGTTAACCACTTTCTCTCTCTACCTGGCAAGACTTGAGAATATGCAAAGATTGCTAAGGCCTCATCAGCAACTTTACACAATCCTCCGCAGTGCAAAACACTGGGGCAAGATCTGACAGGATTCAACAATGTACATATGACAACAACATACAGCAGCAAATGACAAAGGGCAGACAAATGTCAGACTTTTGGAGGCTTGTTTTTCTTGTGAATGAATAAAAAAAATATACTGTGACACCATCTTATCGGATGTAAAAGCATGTCAAAGGTGTTTTATATTTAACTGCATCAGTCATCCATAACTGCTTTTGCTGCCCCAGGTATTTACTGTCACCTGAGAATTTTCGATTTTGATACTGATACCGATACCTTGACTTCGATACGATACTTTTTTTTTATACCAGTTGATACCGATACCAATACTTTTTTTGATACCAATTTTATAAAATCTGTTTTAACAAGATTACATTACACATTACCTCAAAAAACGTATTTTTTCAGCTTGTAACGTAAAATACGTAATATATATATATATTTCATTTAAAGAAATAGTTTAATTTAGCTCAAAGGGAATCATTTATGATTTTATAGGGAATT